>JASGAU010411247.1:0-12173 GCA_030220045.1 Australoheros facetus
ACCCTGCCTCTCGCCCTATGACAGCTGGGATAGGCTCCAGCCCCCCCGCGACCCTGAACAGGATAAGCGGAAGCGAATGGATGGATGGATGGATGGTATTCTAGCTGTTTGAGAACTCAAAACTAGGATTACCACTTTGCAGTTATATGCCTCCACCACCAAATTCTCATCACTTCCTTCTTGGGTTCAAGAGGACGTTTTTGAGAAATTTGCGGAATTATTTTCTCTTTTTCTTTTTCTTTTTCTTTTTTTTTTCCTGAGATATCAAGTTCACAAGATTGAAATGGCTGGATCACAAAAATATAATACTTCATCCACGACTGTAGCCAGCACAGAGGAATGAAAATACTCAGTTTGCTCTTGCTGTATAAATTTTATACATGTCCATTCATTCAGCTCTTCATAGTGTAGCTTTTGAAGTGTGGAACAGCAGAAGATTAACTGTGCCCTCTGAGGCAGTTAATGTCTTTTGCCACTGTTGTAATATAAACTTTTAGTCTTATCAACTAGAATTTCAATAGAAAGAGTTTGAATGCACAGGCTTTGCATAAAGTTCCTCTAAGCCTTAACCCTGTTGCACAAGGAGGGAGAAAGGAGAAAGGTGGAACAGCCATCAGCAACATCACTGAGGCACAGGCAAAAGCCTTCAGATTCCAGTGGCGCAAGAGAGTCTTTGTTGAGACTGCTGTCTAATGAGAGGACTGCACTGCAGTAATGATACTAAAGGAGGGTTGAGGCTACTAAATAATAACGTGACTGCAGTGTGCTAAATCTAACAATACAGGGCCAAGTATACAATTTTATAACACAATTACTTAAGTAATTAGTCTATGGTGTGTACATAAATATAGCAAATGTGAAGAGAATGGAACTGTAGAGATAGATGGGATGATTCTTAGCTGTTTTAATGCACATTGTCTCTCGCTTACCTTTTTACTATTCTTCCACTTTACCTTCCAACTTGCTCTCTTTCTTTTCTTTTCTGCCTCTCTCACACTACTACTATCTATTCCCCCTCATTACTAGATACTGTGACAGCTGAGCTCCTCATCACCTTCTGTATGTTACATTAATTTTCAATCATCAACTCTAAAATACCCCCGGGAAACTGTCAGTAAATACCATCGCTGTGTGTGTTCAAATATGTTGTCATACTGCTGGCTGTGTCTATGCATATATACGTATGAGCTTGTATTCATGCTTGTGTGTGTATATTAAGATTGGTTATGGGATTTAGACGATGGCTTGAGGCAATATTCTGTAGTGATATCGTTTCTCCTGAATGATTTTTAAAATTCATGTTCATATGTCGCATGCAACCACACCATTATACACCATTACAATGTGATAGACAGGATTTCTGTTCCTGTTCATCTAGCCAGGCAAAAACATGGTATACAAGTAAGGGACAGAAAGACGCACGGTAAAACATGCCAACTTTTTGTCATGCATTGTTACAAATATTTTTAAGCTAATGTGATGATTACCAGCTCATAAAAGCAGAGTTATTATTGGCACATAGACATTCAGGTTCATACATTTTTGACACATTGTTGCCTCTGTACACCATGTCAAGTGAGTTGAGATCTTGATTGCCCTTTAGCCTAAGCTTGGTGCTGAATGAACAATCATAATTCAAATTTATAGAAATGTTAGAGAATGAAGTATATGATTTACGATCAAATGATGTGTGTAAGTGTAACAGAAATGATGGTTGAAGCAATGTGTTTAGCAAATTGCGCAATCCTGAGCCAAGGGTAAAAAGAGGAACTTGAAATGGGTTGCCTGGAGACAAGTTAGAGCAAAGTTGAAAACATGTTAAAAAATAACCCAGACATGTCCCTGAATGGAACAAACCTAAAAGAATAGAAATGAAGTAATGTCTAAGTCAAACACCCTAAAAGGATATCAGGAATGGGGTGATAATTGTCATGATGATGTTTAGAAAATAGGATGTGTCTAAAAAATTAAGGCATATAAGATGATGCGCAAGAAACAACAGTTGAGAATCTCGGGAGCCCTTCCCTGCACCAGGACTGATCTGCAGAGTGGACAGAGCCAAACCGAGCTGTGGAAATGTAATTTGACTTCGAACAGTTCTGTCGTGCTTTCTCCCTGCTGATGGTGAAAAGTGGATGTATCATCGCTGTGGAATTCCTATCTTGTGGATTTTATATCGACTCAAAGAGAGGACTTCTGCATCACAAAGCGAGAAATACAAGAAAGACGGTTAACAGAAGGCCAGAGGCATCGCCCTTTTGGACTTCCTCTTTCTTTCCCCTTCACCGAGGCAGTTAAACGGACTGGAGTTTTGGGTGTGGCCGCTGTGGCCAAGCGACTCACTTGAAGCCAGTTTTTCTAAAAAGGATTAATGGACAAAATTGGACATTTTCAAGCCCCCTCTACAACAACCCAGCTCATAAGTATACCACCTTGATTGCAATCTAGTAGTAGTGAAATTATGACCCGTGATTGATTTATATTGATTCAGTTTCTGAATTTTGAGTTGATTACTGAGTTTTAGAAACTGATCATAGATTGATTAATCTTGCTACTGCAATTTGCTTGAGCTGAACCTGCATAAATAAAATTTGACTCTAAAAAGTCAGAATAGTTCTTTTGAGAATTATTTCCCCATTTGGTACACTTAAGTCTCATGCAATAGTAAAACTCTAGGCAAATTAAGCTCTAACATCTAGCTCTTTTTTGATCACACTGGTCTATGGTTTCCACTTAAACCTAAATATATGTCCTTAGGGCCTTCTTCCTGGCCATTAAATAATACCTGGCTCGTACCAAGTGCATGGATCTATAAGGGGTAAGCCACTAAATAACTAGCGGGACTGTGCTCCGGGGTCAGCTGCATAAGCCTTCCTGACTGGCGGCATCGGGGTGCAGAGGAAGCAGGGCAGATGCTAGGATTAACAGTGGTAAGTTGCAGGCGAGTTACCCCGCCACAGCTTAAGTAGTGTTATATCGAATCAGTTGGGGTAATACTCTGCTGACGTGTAACCAGGACCCTATGAAACGGAGAAGCTGTCACAGAGAAACCTGTGGGATCTAACAACCACCAACAGTAGATTTTAAATCAAAATGTGGTTTAAGTCTTAAAGGTAGCTGGACAAACTAACATAATGTTAAATATAAGTGTTGTTTTTGATACCTGGATGAAAATCCTTTGCAGTCAATGACTGCTTGAAGTCTAAAACCCATGGACATCACCAAATGCTGGGTTCCCACCTTTGAAATGTTCTGCTAGGCCTTTACTTTTTTTCAGTGGCTGAAAAGCAGGCTCTGTTGGGTTGAAATCAGCTGATTGAAAAGTCTTGTTTCATCTGTCCAGAGAATTCTTTGCAGAACTGTGCAGGTCCTTTTAGATATTTTCCAGCAAAGTCTAATCTGGCCTTCATGGTCTTGAGTCTAACCAGTGGTTTGCACTCAGTTGTAAACCCTCTGTATTTCCATTCATGTAGTCATCTCTTGATTATGGAGAGTGTTGACAATGATATGCCTACTTCCTTGACAGTTTTCTTTACTTGGATTTTCTTAACCAAGGAAAGAATTCTGCAGTCACAGGCTTTGGTTGTCTTCTGTAGTCTTTCAAGCCTTTCGGTGTTGCTCAGCTGATCAGCACATTCCTTGTTTTTAAGAATGTACCGGATTGTTGATTTGCCATCTTTCTGATAGATTGAGTTTGGTTTATAAACCTAATGATAGCCTCCTTCCTTCACATCAATGTCTCTTTGGACCTCATATTGAAATTTCCAGTGAACAACTTCAAGTCCAACTCATGGAATCGACTCCAGATCTTTTATTTGCGTGGGCTATAGAACAGTGAGGGAATGGGACTCATTTTGTCATGAAACTACTTCTTAGTCAATTGTAACACTACTTGTGAACTTAAAATTGGGGACTATGAATAAAAATGGTTTATAATTCCTAAACATTTATTTTAATACATTTGTCAGACTCCTTGAATTCAATCACATCTTGATTGCGACAGATACTTATGACCCTAACTGTATAGTGCCAAGTTCATTTCTTCAAGGAAGGTGCTTACAGTGCAGAGGAAAATTAAGTGAACAAAGATAATATAGTAATACAGGTTATGCATATTACACTGAATAATTCCACAGATTAAGATTAAAACATTTGTTTGCTATAAACATATTTGATCAGAAAGAGCCCCATTCTTAGCAGCATAGTCATTCCTGCCTCTCTTGCTTGTCTGCTTTCCTTTGGTAGAATCCCATTCTCATTTCTAAATTTGTCCAGCTCTAGTTGTTTTGCTTTATTTGTTCAGTGTTTAGAAAAACACTCCTTGCACATGTTTCACATCACAAGCCTATGGAATGGTATATTTGAAGATGAGGAAAAAAAATAAGGATTTACTGTGAATCTGTTTGGTGTATTTACATACAGTCAAGGGATAAGTTAAAGAAATAAAACAAAAACCTACTGTAAGACTTTTAGTAAGGTGTTGTGCCATGATGTGATGCCAAAACAGATTAAGTGCATTGGCATCAGCATGGACTATGAGAGTGTCTGGAACTATACTGGAGGGGATGGATGGTATGGAGGTCGAGAGTACCGTGCACAATGTTGATCCAAAAAATTCCTTTAAGTGTTCTGATAGTGTTGAAACACACCCAACCTGAATCTAATGACAGTAGTGAGCATGCTAGAAACTCTCGTGCTTTTATATTTATAGCTTTAAAAAGCAACCTATACCTGTAAAAAAAACCTGACACATTGTGTCTGATAATCCAATTTAGGCTCCATTAGCAAAGACTATGCCGGGCTTATTTTCATTCATAAAAGCGTAGCTATCAAAATGATCCGCTGAGGTGAAGTGTAAAGAGGATGTGGTAGGAGGAGACACAAACAGGGTTATGGCTGAGTCAGAAGAAATGTGAAGAGATGAAAGAGAGATTTTGGGAAAGAAGTAAAGGCAGGGTGAAAAAAAAAAGGTTCTGAGAAGATGACATATGACAGGAAGAGAAGGAGACCTGTCATATATCTCGTTCATTTGATGTTTTAGGATGCTGATGCAGCAGAAAATGTCAGATTATGAAAACTGTTGGGAAGCTTAACAGGAGTTTGCAACTGTGCACCCACAGATGTGCGCGCACACACACATAAACACACACAATTTCAGCTATAATGTACAACCCCAGTTCCAAAAAAGTTAAAACAGAATGCAGTGATTTGCAACTCTCATAAACCCATATTTTATTCACACTACAACGGAGAAACCATATCAAATGTTTAAACTGAGAAAATGTATATATACATTTTTTTTTAGATAACAGCTCTTTCTGTATTTGATGGTAACAACACGTCTCAAAAAAGCTGGGACAGGACCATGGTTACCACTGTGTAGCATCCCTTCTTCTTCTATCAACAGCCTGTAAACGTCTAGGAACTGAGGAGACCAACTGTTGGACTTTTGGGAGAGGAATGTTGTCCCATTCATATAGGATTCTAGCTGCTCAACAGTCCTGGGTCTTCTTTGTCATGTTTTTTGTTTCATGATGTGTCAAATGTTCTCATTTGGCAAAAGATCTGGACTGCATGCAGGGCAGTTCAACACCCCGACTCTTCTACCATGAAAGCATTCTGTTGTAATAGCTGCAGTATGCAGTTAACATTGTCTTGCTAAAATATGAAAGGCCTTCCCTGAAAAAGACATTGTCTGAATGGGAGCATGTGTTGCTCTAAAACGTGTATACCTTTCAGCATCAATGTTGCCTTTCCATATGTGCGGGTTGCTTTTTTTCATAGGCACTAACATACCTGCATATCATCAGAGATGCAAGCTTTAGAACTGAGTACTGGTAACAAGCCGGATGGTCCCTCTCCTCTGCAGTCCAGAGGATCCCATGCCTATGTTTAGCAAAAAGAATTACAATCTTTGATTCATCTGACCACAGAACAGTTTACTGCTTTGCCTCAGTCCCTTTAAAAGCTTTGGCCCAGAGAAGATGGGAGAGTTCTTGATCATGTTCACATGCAGCTTCTTCTTTGCATGATAGAGCTTTAACCTGCATTTGTGGATGGCACAGTGAGCTGTTTTCAGAGACAATGATTTCTGGAAGTGTTCCTGGGGGCCTGCAGGTCACAGGCATATTGATTTTTGGCCTTGTTTCTTGTACACAGAAATTTCTCCAGATTCTCAGAATCTTTCGATGATGTTATGGGTTATGTCTTTGCAATTTTACGTTGGAGAACGTCATTCTGAAATTGTTCCACAATTTGTCAATGAAGTTGAACCTTGAACAACTGGTGAACCTTTGTTCATCTTTACTTCTGAGAAACTCTTCCTCAATAAGATGCTTTTTTATAGCCAATCATGTTACTGGCTGTTGCCAGTTAACCTAATTAGGTAGAAAATGCCCCTCCAGCTGTTTCTTTTTAGTACCTCTTACTTTTCCAGCCTTTTGTGTTTTTACCATCAAATTCAAAATGAGCTAATATTTTTCATGGAATAGTAAAATGTGTCAGTTTTCTGTGTTCTGTTGTGAATATGGGTTTGTGAAATTTGCAAATCATTGCATTTTGTCTCCATTTACATTTTACCCAGCATTTTCAGAATTTGGTTTGTAATTCATTTGCAAAGAAAAAGTGCTCTTTGCTTCTTCTTTTTTCTTGGTTTTCGCACTGATCCATTTTGTGCTGCTTCTTTTATTGTTTCAGTTATTTGATATCAAATAACAAACAAAACGATACCACAGATTTTGCACTAGAATAAGCTTACACAACTGTATTGGGTTTCTTTCTTCAGGACATTTAATTACAGCAGATGCTTGGCAATATGGTGAATAACCAGCCTGTGTATTTATTTCTCTGTATTTTTTTTTTTTTAAATCACCAACTGTTATTTACACATTTTCCGGTTGGACTTTTGACAAGCCTCAGAGTAAACTCTAGCAGTAAACTTGTACTCATACACACACACTTGCACACAACCCTGCCCAACTTATGTTCACTTATTTGTGCTGTCCTGGATTACATTTTGTCATACATGGCAACCTTTTCGAATTAACTAACCCATCTGTCAAATGAAGTGATCGCTGTTGAACAGCATGTATAGCAGCAGTCTTTATGGCTGTCTGTCCCCAGTCCTGTAATTCTTCAGGCAATCCAGACAAAAAGATAAAAAATACGCAAAGGATATAAAAATGCAAGGGAATAATCTAAGCAGATGTCTGTTAATTCGAGAATATAATTATTACACTACATCCAAGATGATTGTGTTTGTTGGCATGTCCTAGTGTTGACAGTGTTTTGAACAACATTAGTCACAATGCCTGACAGATTTTGTTCAGTAGTGCAGTCCTAATTATCAAAAGAACCCTAAAATCTCTTTCCCAAACATTTTTTATGTGGTATCATCATTTCAATTCATAATTTAAGACATTTTTTTTCCCCACACATGGCCCACATGTGTCAAATAAGACATCTGAAGCAATTGAGATAAATGAGATGATTGCTTTGCTTTCTGCCTGGTCTTAGTGTGGTCGCCGTTTCCTCATTATCACCAACATCTGCCTGTACATAGCCTTCTGCAAGTAGGATCCAATCATTTTAACCTGGAGGTGGGAAGTGAGACACTTTCCTCCCTCCTGCAGTAGGACAACTGCCCTACTGAGAAACTATTCAAAGCATAAATCAGACAGGACAGCATCTTCATCTACTTCTCTATAGTGATTTTCTATTATTGGACACCAGTAGGAATTTAAAGGTATTCTTTAAATGTGCTGCTGCTGTTCTCCAAGCATGTATATAGTCTCTTAATTTTGTTTGTTGTCCTATTTCTAAATGTCAAGCAGTGCATCTGTCCCTTGCTGGGACCAAATAATTTAGCAACCATCTGTGGAAGCTGCCCTCATGCTTGTTTTTAGAATTATGTGTGTGTGTTTTTTTTTTCACCTGCACCAATATGTAGTCTTAAGATTTATTACTGTAGATGAGGTGGATTAGGACCCTTGACGTTCACATTACTCAATTCAATTGAGACTTGTAAATGAAGCACAGTGTGAGTTATGCTTGTTTCAAAGGCATCTTGCTGCATTTTGCTTGATCATATATGCATACAGAACTGTTTACCTCTAATGAGAGGTTAAAATGTTTAAAAGGTTTTTGAGATATTTTGCTCCATAGTACATAAGAAATGCCTGAAGGCAGTGTGGTATCACCAGGTCTTGTATTGTTTGTTTGTTTTTTGTTTTTGTTTGTTTGTTTTTGGGGGGGGTTGGACACTGGATTTTTTTAACGCTTTTTAGGCCCTAGCCATGTTTTTTTTTTTGGTTTTTTTTGGCGCCAGGAGTGGCTATATTTGGATGAGAGGGTTAACTACTAAAATATCAGCTAAAGCTAGAAAGCCTGGTGAACTGAATCCATAAACTGCGCACACACAGATACCTTATAAGTAGTACTGAGTACTACGTAGAAAATGCTAGAATTTCACTCCAGAGGAGAGACTTCTTGGATCTGTCTGTTAGTAGAATTACAGTAATTACACAACAAGCCATGTTAATTGTCAGATGATTTCATTAAAAGTGCTTCAAAAGGGTCCAACGCATTGTTCCGTGACCCGAATTAGCAGACAACTACCAGCCATATGTGTTGAAACCCTATTAATGTGGCCATACTCCTAACTTTGAGTATTAATAAAGATTACATTTTTGGGTTATACATTAGAAAGAAAGAAGGAAGGAATTTTATTTCTGGACAGCGCTTCGTGGTACAGATGCACAGTGACCCAAAGCACAGTGCGAACACTTTCTGTTCGTCAAGAAGTGGAATACTCGGCCGTGGCCAAAACTCAATCCAATCAGAAAGCATTTCACTTCCCGAAGAGAAAACTTAAGGCAGAAAGACCCATGAGCAGACAGCTATTGGTGCAACAGAAGGGTGATCCCCACAGGTTCCAGACTTTAGGCAGTCATTGCCTACAAAGGATTCTCCACAGCGTTAAAAATGAAATGATTGTGAGTTCTTTAATTGGACCAATGCCATGTGAGCCCCTGAAAATACGTGACTATGAGTAATAGCTGCAGTTTCTAAAGTTTTCTTATGATGATTTGTTTTCAATTAATAATGCATTACCAGGTCCTGCAATATGTTGCACTTTGTTACAAGCTTAAATATTTCTAGCATAAGCAACAGCATACACAGAGTGAGACTGTTTTTCCTTCCTTTCCAAACCTCAAGCTGGGTTGCTGATACCAGCGATTATGCAAAATAAGGGTGAGTTCTTTGCACTCTTTACTGGTCATGCCCAGACACATAAATACAGACCCACTTCTTTCTGGCCAACCTCTGATTGTTGATTATGTTGCCTGCAGTAATACTTTAAGCTCCCACCAATTTATTTGCATTAAGTAGCCCCGCATTCTACATTTCTTGCTTATTTTCTTTGCTGCAGTGCATTCCTTTTGCCCTTGCTCTACCCTACTGAAAATGAGTGGCACTGGACCACCCATAGCAAATAACCACTGTAACATTAATTTGACATAGAGAGGTGTCATTGCAGCGCCACAGCTAAGAAAGCAGGATAGTAGTTACCCACTGGAAACCACTGGCATCCTCAGCTCAAGCACAGCAACCTGGAGATCACGCGGTGCTTATGTGTGTGCAAATGTTGAAACACATTAATTCCCACAGTTATTTGGTGTGTGCTTTGCACTCTGTGGATTTATTTACACTGATTATAATCTTTAGCAGTGTTTGGCATTAAACCTTGCAGAGCTGGAAGCATATTCAGCTTGGCAAGCCTCATACACATACTGATATTGCATATTGAAGTCATTGTGTATTATTGTTGGGATTTTAATGACGTGTATTGTTTTCTACATTTCTCAGCCCTGTTTAGTTACCATTGGAAGCAAGTATGGGAATGCACAAAGTCAAGGTTGTTATGTTCCTTTACAAACACCTTTATTGCTTCCCTTTTTTCCCCCCTTTCAGCCTGTGCATCCTGTGGACACCTGATCGACAGGCTGCGCAGGTGCTACAAACATGCAGAAAATATCATTTGTTTTCAATTAATGGCACATTATCCTCATGCCAAAATATGCAAATACACACTGATGAGCCACAACATTAATGTCACTGACAAGTATCACTGATTGATCATTCCATTACAATGAAAATGCTCTCCTGTGAAACTTTCGATCATGGCATTCGTGTGGCTGGCACAATGACAAATACCACTCACCTAAATATTGTAGCAGACCTACGTCACCCCCTTCCAAACACAATAGAACACCCTGACGGTAGCTGCCTCCCCCAGCAGGACAGTTTGCTCAGGAATGGCTCAGTGACACAAAGCTCAAGGCATTGATCCAACATCAATTTTCCCCACATCCCACAGCATGCAAGCACACGTGGGATGCACCAGAGCGGCCCCAACCCACAACCCACACAACACAAAGCAACCCCTCTGGTGCTGGACACCACTGGGGTTTCAGGGGTGTTTTACTGGCATTAGGGGGGGACCTAATAAAATATTAGTTTAGTGGTTTTAATGTTTTTGCTAACTCCAATCGAAGGTAACACTTTCTAAGCATAACACTAGGCAATTATATGTTTAACTCTCTAAAGCTAAATGTTGCAAAACACCATTTTTAACTGCATAATGAACTTTTGTGTAATGTGTTTATGCACAGTGAAGGTAAAAATATATTTGTGCTTTTGAAGTTGCAAGTTGAAATTACCCTGTTATATGAGGGAAATTGAGCTGGCATGCTGTGACTGTTCTTTAGTGAAACACAGCAGGATGATGGAGAAATAAGGGGTTCTAGGTAGGTGTTGTATGCCTTAATAATGCAGTGACTCCAAAACATGGATAAAAGGATGTTATTTTCACAATAACTGTTTATTGATGAGTTGTAATAGAATTCTTAAATATTTTAAAACCCAGAAGATATGAGAAGGTTATGTATTGGCTTAATCTTTCATGTTCTGTTTTACCTTTGCTTCTTGGATATTGTTTTTGTTCAGTGCATTTACATTAATCATAAGCTATGAAGGCTACTTTGACCTTTTCTTGGCAGCCATTAAAATGATTAAATTTTCATGCATTCATTTACTAAAATACTCAAGCCAAGCAGACTTATGAACTGTGAACAGAATTTGGGATTAAAAACAGTGTGGATCTGAGAAGACAACTGAATCTTTTTAAATAACAAACACACTTTAAATGTGTCACACATTAAATCTGTTGCCTTTGGCTTAAGGCGCTGTCTCTAAACAGAGCTGTCTTCTACTGCTTTTTGGGCCTGTGTATGTATAAAGTAAAAATGACATTTCTGAAGTCACTACAGTCATGCGATCTTTGACATGCTAGTCAATAAAACTCTCTCCTAGGGATTGCTACCAAGAGACAGTTTTTTGTTTTGTTTTGGGGTTTTTTTTATGTTAAGATACAGTGTTTTATATCCAAATATTATTAAATCAGATGATATCAAGTTTGATTCTGGCTATGGTCTGTCTCATGTTATCCATGTGATTGACTGGCAACCAGGGTGCACCTACCTTTTGCCCTAACTCAGCTGGAATAGGCTCCAGCTTCCCTGCAACTGGGTAAAGGGGGGATGGATGGATTGATGGACTGATGATTTGCACTGGTGTTAGTTATTTTGGTATTTTTATGCTAATTTACATAATTTAAGACTTTCTAATAGAGATGGCACACACACATACACACACTTGGCCATGACTTGGAGCAGGATAGTGTCTGGGATTTGAAAATAAAGACGCATTTAATCTAAAGACAGGCACAAGAACCTCTCTATTAGATTTTTGAAATACAGTGTAGGACTGGCATGCCTCTGGGTTTATGCTTTGTTTTGAAACATTTCCCATTATGCTTTTGCCATCTATTATGTTTCTTTAGAAGTAAATAGAGGTCAAGAGTTACTGTCAGTGGATGAAATTCCACCAGAAGTGAATTTCGAGTACTTCCAAATCACAAAAATTTTAATTCCAACAATCGTAAATCCCTCATGGATGATTATGGTTACGAAGGTCAGTGAGACAATAGGTCTTCATCTATGACTGACTGACTATTATCCTGTGTGTGTGTGTGTGTGTGTGTGTGTGTGTGTGTGTGTGTGTGTGTGTGTGTGTGTGTGTGTGTGTGTGTGTGTGTGTGTGTGTGTGTGTGT
>JASGAU010411250.1:0-14798 GCA_030220045.1 Australoheros facetus
TATATATATATATATATATATATATATATACACTCTCTTAGCTCTATTTTTGGTCTCAGCCCTACCCTCTTTATCTCTGAAAACTTCCACTATGTTTATCTGTCACTGGCTAACTGTGTATGTTTGGCGTTCTTTGCTGAGAAGATTTTGGATGAAAACAGGTTCCCGTTACTGCAAAAACAATGAGATGAAAGGAGTGATTGAGCCAGTAAGGTGGCATTGAAAGGAAACTGACTACAATGCTCAGTGAATTTAAGAAAAGCTGTAGATGTAGGTAATTCCTCTCCTCAGGCATTCCATTACGAATAACTACTTTCACTTTGTCCCGAGTGTTGTTACAAACCATCACTTATAGCTGCTTTATAGTCTGGGTGCTAATTGCTGTAATGTAACAGAAGGAAGACAAGTGATGAATTTGGGGGCCAACTGTGACTAGATAAATGCAGCTGGGAGAAAAAAAAAATCAGTTTTTACAATTCTGACATTGGAACCTCAACATGCAGTTCACTTAATTATCACAAGTCTGAACTTTTTAACAATTTGTTAAACTGCAGGATTTAGAGCCACTCTAATTTCGAATTCATCCTCAAGTCATGTTGATTTTTTCAGCACTGATGCAGCAAACACCTTGTTAATCCCATCCCAGCAGTATACGTCCTTCTGCAGTAACTGTTGAGTCAGGTTCACTGAACCATCTCCAGCAGAAACTGTGATTCACTGGAGCAGCTGATGTTTTGCCACTCTTAATTTATTTTTCTCCTAAAGTGGCTTCTGCAAGAACTTGTTCGTGGTCTTTGGTCTAAACCTCTTCATGGTTAGACAAGCTGTACATTTGTAACATGAACACATATGGCCAAATTTCACAAGCCTGTACTTGTTGATAAATCAATTTTGTTTACTGGAGCTCTTGTATTTTGTTAAAAGTCACAGCTCTCTTTCACCATCTGATCAATCTCTGAATCAAGGTTTCTCTCTTTCTCTTTAACTGGAATTCTTCCCAAATCATTCCCCATCCCCCACCACACATACTAATATCAGTATTAGGGGGGAAAAAAATCCTTGGAAACGAAACAAATAATTATTTGAGAACCTTAACCTCCCACCTAATTTTCCTTGTCTCCCTTCACTGTAGCATTTAGGATCCAGTACATCTTCACCCTTACCTACAGACCTTTACATGATCAGGCTCCCTCCTATGTGGCTGACCTTCTCCAAGATCACTTTTCATCCCATTCACTCAAGTCAAACTATTTGAAATCATTGTCTGTTCCACACTTCTGTCTAAGGACATGCAGTGATAGAGTTTATGAGGCCATGGTGCCCGACCTGTGGAACGCTCTGCCTGTTCATCTGAGGTTTGCTGAATCTGAGGAATTTTTTAAAAGTCAGTGAAGACACGTCTACTTATTCGGGCATGTCAGTAACAAATTTTGTTCCAGGTCAGCTTTTGTCTTTATTTCTTGTACTGTGCTTAACCGCGATGCAATAATTGCACAGTTCTGTAATTTTTTTTTGTTATATTTCTGATATACATTAGTGTGCATACATTACTTTCCTGACCAACATACAGTACCAGTCAACAGTTTGTCCAAACCTTTCACTGGTACTGTGCATACTGTATGTGTGTTAGTGATCTGAACCAAAGATTTCACTGAATATCATAGATTTTCAGTTTAGTTCCTACAGTAAACTACAACTTCTATGTAAGAATGCACAGACAATGTAGATTTTGTGAATGAAACTGTAAAATAAGCAGACATGTACTTATTGCCATTACAAGACCTTGACAACAAACTGGGAGTTGGAAATTTAATTAGTGCGATGGACAAAAAAATGTTAGGGAAAAGGACAAAAGATAAAGTCATAGGGTCAAAAGGAAGCCACGAGAACCAGAGGCTTTAGTCTGATCCGAAGCTTAAATGAATGTAATTATGTGGTGGTAATGGGCCTGTTCTGGCCTGACTTCCAGGCTAATTCGGTTTAGAGAATGAGAAGAGGACATGAGTGTGAAAGAGGTGAGCAAGATATGTGTGTACAACTGTTGAACAGACAAAAGTATATTTGAGAGAATTATAAGTGTGTGTTAAAGAGCGTGAAAAGAGAGGGTTAGTGGGTGCAAACTGAATGGCTTGTGTGAGAGGTGGGTAAATGAGCGGGTCTGGGAAAAGGATAGAGAGTTAAAAGTGTTAGAGAGAGGGAGATGGAGACTCAGTGTGAAGAGGAGAATAACGTGATACGCAGATAGATACAATTGACTGATTGTGGACTCTTTCAAAGTTAATTTTTTCCCCTCATCATTGTCCTGCAGACAAAAATGTCCAATCAAGCAACAAGGAGACACCATCTGCTCAGGTCTCTCTCCTCGCTGCTGTTAATGGGCTCAGATTATAATTAGCCTGAACTAATCTCAGCAAGAGGTGTCCAACAAGTTAGGGACAAGGTGAGAGTATTCACACATACACACACACACAGCTATACAAAACAGGCACATTTATGCTTTACAAGTACAAGCAGGAAGTAGGATAAAAAAAAAACAACAAAAAAAACATGAACCACTACTCTGAGTTGTAGTAGTAGTCAGTGTGTAGGTGTTGTGGTTTCAATAGCACAACAATTGCACATTTATTATAGAAGAACAGCACATGCTCTTATCAAGTTCCTGTGTTCCTGTGTGTGCTCCACTTGTTTCCTACTGTGAAATAATGATATACAAACTTAACTGTAGAAACCAAAATGTTTTGTGGACTTGGCTGTAAACACGTTTCTTTATCTTGTAAAGTGGGAGTCTGTTGGGATTGATCATAAGACTGTTTTTGAACCAATAGGTGCCAGCAAAATACCACATATTGGCCCTCATTTACAACCACTGAACGCACACAAAGCCATATGTAAATTGTGCAGATGAGATGTTTGGATGGCAGAATAAGTCTCAGATTAAATTTTGTTAAATATATCTTTTTTATAGTCACTTAACCAGCTGTATCTGCAAATGTTGAACTACATATGCGGACGAGCAGATAAATACCCAGAAAGCTACATTAAAATACTCTTCACATTCATCTTCATGTGTGATCCAATGATACCACACGTGGCCAAAATATATGGATGCAGCCAAATTAGGTTTGCCATTGTTAAAACCTTTTCTTAAAGTCTAGAGGAGCTCATAACTGTGCCCTTGTCAAAAATGTGGATCCAGGAAAACAACAAAAGACTACTGAAATGCTGTTAGTCTGGTAATAAATAACATTTTATTTACAAGACCAAACTTAACCAAGATAAGACAACAAATGTAGCAAAAACACAAAGGAAGTGAACACAAGTTGGAGTTGCCAGGGTCAAATAAGAAAACAAAGAAGAAAAGAAAATTCACTCATCTATCTAATCAAGCAGAAATCACAATTCTTGGATCCCTGGCTAATGACAACAGAGGAGCAAATGGGACTCCAAAATTAATGGCTGAGAATTTGTCAAAGGTTGTTTAGGCTCATCAAGTCAAACTGAACCTTTCTATCAGTTAGAAAAACAGAACAGGTCACTTCCAGGAAGCACAAATCCACTCAAGGCAACAACAAGACTAATCGCAGCACCCATTCACCACAAAACACAGCAGCCAAATAGCAAGACATTTAGCCCTGGGGCTTGTTATGCTGCCCCATTAACGACCATATGGAATTAGGATGTGCCAATCAGGCAGTCAAGAGTTTTGGCTGACAGACCTGAAACAGAGCAAAAGAGAGGGAGCCCTCTTCCAAAAAAGACGTGAAGTCAGTGGGCATAAATGACAGAGACACGATTATTTGCCTGCAAACATGTGCTCACACACACACACACTGTGGCGGACTGCCCATTGGGAGAACTGGGACATTTCCCAGTAGCCTGGGGGTTGTTTCCGTTTGCCTCGGACACTCAACTTGAGCATTTATATAGCAAACAGGAGTTGATGGACATCTCAGAATTCATATATCAGGCTTGATTCTGTCACGCTTAACTATATATATATATATGTACATGTATACCTGCAGATATATAACCTGTTTCTTATCACTGCAGTGTCTACAGTATGTTAAGTGGGGTGTGCATCCCAAAAACACATATGGCTGTGCTTGAATACTCTTTCTTAGTACAGTTACATCTAAAATTTGTTGGACATAAACACAGCCCTGTTCTGCCTGAGGTTTCTTCCTGTGAAAGGGGATTTTTTTTCTTCCTACTGTCGCCAAGTGCTTGCTCACAGGGGGTCGTTTTGACTGTTGGGCCTTCTCTGTAATTATTGTACAATACAAAGCGCCCTGAGGTGACTGTTGGAGATGATTTCTTCATGTCCTTTTGCAATCAAATGTAATTATTATCAAATGTAAAGATGATTTTACTCACAGTATTGCACTTTTTCAAATTTTCTCTATGAGGTCTCTATGAGGTATTGCAATAATATCCCCATTAATAAAGTGAATTATTTTGGCCACAATGATCATGTAGTTGAGTCTGATCAACATATTGGGTAAGCCTACAAGAGTAGCAGTCTATTGGTTTTTGTGAACAAAGTGGATGGAGCTAAATTCCCATATAGAACAATGATTTCAATCTACCCACACACACAAACACACTCATCCCTCAGAAAATTACAAACAATAGCACAACTGAATAACAATCATCATATGTACCCAGTGGGGGGAAAAACAATTATTAAACATTTAGAATCACAAACAGATTGCATATTTAGCTATGGTGCTATAAAGAACACATTCGCCATTGTTTTCTGCTTCAGGAGGGGCGCCGTACAGAGAAACAGGTGGACAGTTTGTCTGAAAGGAACAGCAAATATACACTGACACACATACAAAATCAGCCAACCCAAAATGACAGGGTAATGCACACATGAATTTAAGCAGTCTAAACATAGAGTACACTGGTGAGCAGGGGGATCAGTTCTGAGCAGACAATGGCATTTCATCCTGCTACTCTCTCAACAAGGTGACTGTACACCTAATGGGAATAAGTGTGTGAAGAAGAGTTGAGACAAGAGACAAAAATTATGCATGGATTCAGCCATGGGAGAAGTGCTTGTCTTCAGTGTTTTGGCAGAGGTTTGACAATGACAAAAGAATAAGTCTTTTCACCATTTGGTTTAGAGGAGATAAAAAAAAAGTGAGAAATAAGAAGAAGGTTAAAAAGTGGGAACGAAAAAGACAGGAAAATCTGACAACGCACTCTCTAGTAGGCATATTTTAACACCCCAAAATACTAAGACAATTTCTGTAAGAAAACATTCCTGACCCTATGAGAAGAGGTACAAAACACTTACAAAATATTGACAGAGTGCGAAAACAATCACAATATTTCTGAAATAGTGTGAAATGAAAGTAGCTCTTACAGAGCCTCCAGCCACTTGGGTGGCTGTGCAATCATTTAAGGCTTGAAAATGACATTTCAGTTTGGCCCCTGGGGTATTAAAAAATAATGGACAACTTTGATGACATAGAAACAACCTGAAAATTTTGTTAATGGTGTTCAACAAACACACAACAGGGGGTCTTGAAAGTGCTGCACTTTAGCGCATTAAACAGGTTCATATAACAAGTGTTTTGTCAGAAGTCAAACGTAATTATCTTGCAAATCCTGCTAAGCCAGAGCATCAATATGAATGGCAGGTGATTAACTAATTGAACTGATGACCTAAATAAATCAAGAAAATTTTAAGCATTCATATTATGAGATGAATAAATGAATAAACAGCAATGTGAGTCCAAGGCATGTGATGCTAAATCAAGCAGCAACCTCCAGGGCTGAAAAATGTAAGCCAAGGTGGAGATGCCAAAAACTGCAGTTCCTTGAATGACCACTTGGCTGATTGCCTAAAAGTGAGCGAGACTCCACAGACGCCCATGTAAAAATGCCTAGTTTGTCAGCAGATATAACCATGTTTACAGCCTCATACAAAAACCATTTGGTCTGTAGAGTTAATATACCCCTTTGTGGCTCCATTGTGAAATAGTTAACACATTCACCTTATGTGCATACAATACCTCGTTCGAGACTGAGAGGAGACAAAACCAGCCTCAGGGGGTCAAAAGCCAGTGTACTATTTGTGCCAGTCCGAAGGTTGGATAAATGGAAGGGTTGCATCAGGAAAAGCATCTGGTGTAAAAACTATAATGAATCAAAAGTACCTAAAGAGTTTATTTGCTCCTTTCATAATGTTTGTAAGTTTTTTGTTTGTTTTTTCAGTAATACAGCCATAATCATTAATTAATTTATCAAGTTTGAAATATTGACGCTTTGTCTGAAGTAGATGCAAATACAGATAGTTGTAGCTGGAAGCTGTTAGGCTTCACCTCACTAATTTGAATGAATTATCACTCTAGCAAACTGTAGTGTTGGTGCCTTTTATGTAAATAGTGCAATTATCCAATAAATAACAGGCCTTTTGGGTAATTGTAATACTAGCCCATTCAGCAAATCTGTGCTCCATTTTTGGTGAATGCAATTCTAGTACTTTATTGGTCTGTTAAGTAACTCTGCCATCAGCAAGTATGTATGTCTGTGGGGCACAGTTTACAGGTGTAGCAACCATTCACCTTATAGGCATACAATATATATATATATGCATTTTACTCTAACTTTGTTGTTCATTTATTGTAGTTTGTACCATTTTTCTTCCTGCTGTAACATAATAATTTCCCTTACAGGATCGAAGAACTATCTATCTATCTAGATTCAGAAATTAATCATTCGCTCATCTGTAGAAATGTGTTATACTTGTTTTAACAGCTTATTTTTAATTACGGTCTACGTAGGCCGGGTCCTTCGAAGGATGCAGCCCCTGAATTTGGACACAGCTCAAGTGAGAGGCCCACCCCGACAAGCTACTGAATCATGGGGTGTACTTAGTAGTGGTCCATATAGTTTTTAACCAGATTGCATTGTATATTTTGGCTTAGTTTGTGTTAAATAAATAAAGACATGGTGTCATTTATCATGTGTTGTTGTTCATCTGAGGTTGTATTTAAATAATTTTAAGACCTGGTAAGGACTGGATGATTTTTTATTTTTTTTTAAATATGTCCTGTTATGTAAAACTTTAGAATTGAGGGTGTATTTTCTTATTTGCTTTGACTGCACATAATATGGTCCAAATAAAAATTATCACTACATTATTGTTTTGTCAATGAAAGTGAATAAATGTCCAATAAGAGCTTGTCAATGTCAGTGTTATCAATAAGAGTTTGCTAAGAAAACAATGCACCTTAATATGGACACCAAATGCCATCAGTGTAAAATGCTGTCACATTGCTGATGTGCAAGTGCAATGAATATAAAGGACTTTGCCTTCAGTGCTATTTCAAAATGCCAAAGTGATGAGATGCATCATTTCTTCAACCTTAATTGCATTCTTACCATCAAGAGAATCTCAGCGTTCCTGAAATTCAACATGGGAAATTAAAAAGTTGAGCATTTCCAATGTATTGCTGTCTGAATTTCCTGCCTAGGGAAACTGCATAAATAGATTTTATTGCCTGTAGTAATCCTAGAGGCATTATGTCTACAGTGGGGCAACATCACCCAGTGTCATATGTCCATGATAAAACCAATGCCCTGCCTCCAACCACTTTGCTGCCCCACTATTTATATCTGAAATTACTGAAGTCACTTTCAGGCTGTATATTTTTCCATTATCTGTATACCTCAGTCTCATCCATTACCAGACCTTTTTATCTTACCCCACACACCTTGTACTAGCGCTTCCATTTTTTTTTTTTTTTTTATTTAGTAACCTCATTCTACTCCTAATGTATCCGTTGCCATTATACCCCTTCATTTAACCCTTCTTTCATTTGGTCTTCACATCTTTCCCTGTTCTTTCCCACCTGCTATAACTTTGACACAAATCGTTTTAGTGTTTTCTAAATCAAAACAGCAACATTGGCCTCATTTTTACTGTGCGATAAATATATGTTGTTTAAGTAGCAGATCGATATGAGTTTGAGCTAAAGATGCTTTTAGGTTTAAGTATAATGCTATAAAAGCTCATTTAGTCAGATTAAAAGATAATATGCTACTTCAGAATATTCTCCAGCTGACTCTAAAGTGGGTAACATAATGAGCAAAGAGGCTGACGTAAGTTACAAGAAAATGATAAAAACAACAAAACAGGCATGAGTGCCAGTAACTGCAGTTCCTTTTGGACCCACTTCTGGTTGGCTCCAAAAGTAAGTCATTTCCCACAGACTCGCAATTTTATATAAATTTAATTGCCCCAGTCATGCAGGTCTAGAGAATGGTCAGTAATCCCCTGGCAATCTCTTAGAAAAATGTGTTTTCCTTGAATGGTTGGAGGGTGGTTGCTGGCTGTTGCTAAGTAAAATCGTTCACAAAGAGGGTGCTACACCAAAACCCTCCTTGTGATTCCTTTGATCACTAGCAGGTTGCTGCTGACACCCATAGTTTCCATGAAAGATGCCAACTTATCTGCAAAAGCATGCCATTTTCTCTCTGAGCTGTCGTGAAACTTCCAAAAGGTGTGACATCTGAGAACGTTGGTCTTCAAAGTAAAAATTGTGCCTTTCCTGCTGCAACCAACACATTTCAAAAGATACAACTTTTACTTTGAAGGCCAATGTTCTCTGGTTTTTATTTTCACAGTTTTGCTACCGCTTGGTGAGTACTTTGCAAGTGTTTGCTGACAAGTTGGTGTCTGGTCTATTGGTGACTGCCGCAATGGCAAAAACAATTGCAAGGAGGTTTCACAACCACTCACCAACCAGCAGGGGACTACACTTTTTTCCCTAGTGACCAGTTGTTGCTAGATGGTTGCCAACTGATATGTAGGCCTGTGTGATTGGGGCTTTAGATGTTGAAGCACTGTATGATTAAGGGTGTGGTTGCTTTTAGTTAAAGGTGGATGCCAGCACATCACCTCCGCGTCAGTGAAGTAGACCTCTGGACCATGTTTGTACTTTTGGAGCATCGTTAATGCAAATATCTAACAAAATGATATAATTACCTGTTAGTATAGTCTAACAAAGTATTTTACTTTTTTTTGTCCATTTTTAATATGCATACAATGTGTTATGCAATGCACCTATGCAGTCCATAAAACAGAAGAAGAAATTCTCATCAAGCAAGTGCACTCTACTCTCTCATTCAAATACAGTTATGGCCTGGTCACATCTGGCTGCAGCGGTTCGGCGTTGTCTTCACGGAGGTCAGAAGACATGACGTGTTTATCCAACACTGCAGGCGAACAGGATCAATAATGAGAAAGCTTTAAAAATATAATGGTGGAATTGATTTCACTGCAACCTACTGTAATCTTACTATTACTATGTTAATATTAAGAATACAATTAAATATCCATCATTGCCTCTATGGTTTCTTAAACTAACATCAAGGACTGCACGTGAACTGGTCAGAACTAGACATGTTACTCAGACATCAATAAAGAATGAAAACCTAAATATCATGGTAACCTTTAAACATTGCTGTTACATCTCTCATTGTTTTTTTTTCTCCATTTTTCATTTATCAACAAAAATGTCAGAAAACCGGGGCATAGTTTATGTTCTGAAATTATCTGCTCACCCAACCAATATACAGTTTACAAATGACATAAACAATCTTTTTTTCTCAATAACTCACTAAATCATTTAATCAGCATGGCTGTATTTTATTTTTCAGTCATTTTTTCTATGGACTCATATTTTCAGCAGCACTAATTGACTTTAGTACCCAAGTTAATTCCCAAGTGCATACATCCAGAAAGCACATATTGGCTAGTCACTTGAAGACAGTTAATCTGCTTATTAGGATAAATTCAACCCAATGCTTATTTTCCTTAATACCATAATTAACCAGTCCCTAGGCATTAACAGTGCCTAATTTATGACTAATATCTTGTGACTGTTTGCACTTCATTCACAGATAAATAAAACTTAAACAGGCAAAACTGGGTTTTATAGAAAGGCTACAAGCAAAAGTCATGGCAAAGACACCTGAAGCTCATACCCAGTATTTATGATTATACCTGGACATGTAAAACCCACAAAAAACAAACCAGGTATCAGCCTCAGGGCTGTTTTAGGCATATAGGTCAGACAGGTTGTCGGATATTGCCTAGAGCACCAAAAACCTGGAGCAGTACCAGCCGCTTGAGGGGTGCTAAAGAGGAGGAAGCCAAATTTTTGTAATTGCTCCTGATGAATTAACTCCAATGTTTTCCTGACATTGTTAACCCCCCCCCAAAAAAAAAGCATCTGCTCACTCCACTTAAGATGCACTGTGACTATGTGCATGAGTACTGTTTTACATGTATAGAACATGGTGTACAAACCATCGTTTACATGTAAACTCTGGGAGAAGTAATAACAGCCATGAATCAAGATGTTTGCGCCTGAAAGAACAGCTCTTAGAACCACCCGTCACCCTGCTGAGCCACAAAAACATGTAAGCAGTGGTTAGCTACAGTTATACAGTAATCAGCAAAGAGTGAAGCGAGCCTGCGGTTGGTTTGCACCTCTTTCTGTATATTGCATTTGAACCATATCAACTTCTCAACCTCTCTAGACATCGTCTCTCTATGGATACTAAAAAAAAAAAAGTAGAAAGCCCAAAAAAGGAAACAAGCATGTTTTATGTTTTTTGAATGTTGAGCTTTTCTAATGGTAAAATAAGCAATTTATTTTGCGGCTGACCAAAAGATGCACTTTGCAATGGCGAATAAAGTAAACACTGGACCATAAAGCCATGAGAAGAAAAAATCTTATATCAATAACACGTCCGCCTTGATACAGAAATATTAGACTGTATCACCTAAACACTTAAATAACACTGTAATATGAAAGAGCCAGTGAGTAAAACTCATACTACAAACTCTGTTTTTGCCTTATGTACTGTATTTTGATTTATGTTTTCATATTTCAGTAAATCCCTAGTTCCCATTGTCCTTGCAAAAGAAACAAGGAGTGGTTCAAGACTTTTTCACAGTACTGTATGTTATGACGTACAGCGACACTGGTCTGAATTCGCAGAAATAGAGCATATAAGGTGTCATTTATGTTGCTGCAAGCTGCTCTACTATCCACCCCGGCTTCTTCTCTGACACTCTGCCTGACTTACTCTCTGCCACTAATCACAACTCTATTCAATCGTTGCATGGCATAGAGTTGCTGGGTTTTGTTGCTGCTTTCCCTTACCTCCTCCTATTTCTGTGTCCTGCCCCTGCATGGGTGGGGTGTTCCCACACTGGCAAAATTACACTAAGTCACTTAATGTTCCATGATTTGAAACCAAAATCAACAAGCTTGTGCGCTATGAAGGCCTAAAAATGGGGATATGGTAAGACAGACTGTTGTAGCCATTTCGGTATTATGATTTAATAAACAGACAATAGACAATAATAGATAGACATTTTTTATTTCAATCCACGGGTTTCTGGAAGGGCATACGTAGGCTGCCATGACAGACTGCTACTTACGCTGTACGGTTTTATACTTCCGGTTACCCAAATTTAGAGCCAGAGATAATGACAAAATTCGGTTACTTTGTGCTGTAACGGGTGGCTTTATTAGTTGGAACATGAGCTCAGATTCAACTTGTGCTGTTGTCGGTTGTCACTACATCAGTCTGTATGTTTTTTTCAAATTATTTTATTCTGTAAATTTGTTCTTTTTCCCCAAAATGATACTACCCAGTTGCACATCCTATTACCGTATTTTTCCCCTATGTTTTAAGTTTTCCTTTATTTAATCCCTTATTAGTGACTAAATATAGACCTGCATTAGAAACGTATTTTTTTGAGAATGCTTGTGAATACAAAGCATTACAACATTACTCACACATGCGCCATGGCTCCCGCAGCCACTAGTTTTTATAAACAGTCATAGCAGGCAGCGGTTTTAACTGCGCAAGCGCAAAGAGGCGAAGCTGTTATAGAGACGGTGAGCTCAAGTAGTGCAAAAGGAAACATTTTTCCAGCGTCCAAAACAGCAGCTTTTTCTCTTAGTAACCACCATTAAAATCTTTACTGGGAAACAGCTGGAGGTCCTTCATCAAGCACCTGATCAGCAAGTGTTCAGGTGAAGAAAAGAGAACTTTGTAGCTGCTCCATCCACCGCTGTTTGTTCACACGGTGAAAAACTGCAGTATAGAAGTTAAAATATGCAGATAAACTGTTAATAAAAAAAGTATTTCTTATCCGATTACTCAATTAATCGATGGAATAATTGATAGAATACTCGATTACTAAAATAATCGATTTATGCAGCCCTAGTGTGCACCATGGTTTGTAACATTCAGCCTTTCCTTAGTTTTAATAACAAGGTGGAGACAGAACTCTAAGTCAAGGTGCAGCCTCACAGCGCAACCCATGTCTTATGCATGTTCTTTTTATTTGATCAATTGAGCAGGTCAATTCTGCACTAAATCTCTCTAATAATTGCAGAAACAAAAGATCAATACAATATCTTGAACAGACAGATATATTTAGGATTTATGTGTTATTTCCAAGCACTGTACTTGGAGCAAGTTGGATAATTCAAGTTGGATCACCATCCACAATCACCACAGGTGTCCTGTCACTTCTACTTTTCCCTTCTTTTCCTCTCCTCCTCCAGCCTCCGAGTCTTGGCGCACCAGCACAGCAGTTGTTCCAGTTGTACATGCTTTGCGCAGCACCGCTCCTCAGTCTTTCAATCTATCACCATTTTCTTAGGTGCTGACAGCAATGGACGGCTGCAAACTCAAATATGAGGTGTTATGAAAAATGAAATTGTTGCAACCGGATTATTCAAACCTGCAAATTGTCATTTGATGGGAAACTGTTCAATCTGAGGAGCAGATTGCAGTTTCATATTCCCTGCATGGTATTAACATGTGAAGTTGTTTGGAGGCACCGTGAACAAGCTACAACTTAAAACTATGTTTGTGTAAAATAATGGAATGAGATTTTTTTTTTCTACAGCATGTTTCCATTAAATGCCATTTTTTTCATGGCACTTAAGGAGCAGTCATGTCACTTGTTTGCGTTCTCACTCATTTTCCTTCAGACTATTTCCTTTTCTCAACTTCTGTCCCCAGCTTGCCTCCTCATCTTTGCATATTATGTCGATCTTTTTAAACTTATTATAATAAACTAGACCAAATCATTATGAATCATTTTTATGCTGCTCTGTAATGAATATGGCCAGACTAAATCAAATTAACCTTTTTGAGGCCCATCAGCTTCCAGATGCTCCGGATAGAGAGATTCATCTCGCTCTCATTTTCAATCTAATGACGATGCAGGATTGTGAGTTTCCTTCTTGCTACTTCACCTCCAGCAATCCTTTAACAGCCTGTTTGTGTGGTTTATGTGTCTTGTACTTTTATGCCTCGCTAAACCAGTCAAGCGACTTCAATTACCCATCTCACAGACGAAAGGAAGACATTTTATGTATTACAATGTTATTGCAAAGACTGATAGAGGAGGTATGCAACTTTTCACTCTGTTCCTCCCCCAACTCCCTCATCATCCTAATATTCCGTTTTTTTCCCCCCTTCCCCTCTCGTATGATCCCGCTATTTCTGAGTCACTGTTTTATTAAAGAGCACATCTTTGTCTCTCTCACCACATTTTGCAGATCAGGATAAGCGGAAGAAAATGGATGGATGGATCTTTTTGCTTTCCACTTCTTGTTCTGACACTCTGCGTCCCTGCATCACCCTCTTGCTTCTATTTGTTTTGCCGTTTAGCACAGGGTGACTGAGCTCAGGAGGTAGTGCAGGTCACCTACTGAACCCCAAGTTGCTCTTCGATGCATTCATCAGTGCGAATGTGTATGAATGCTAGGTGGAAAGCATTTGGCGTAGAAAAAAGTGCTGTGTGAATGGGTCAATGAGGCGTGTTGTATAAAGCTCTTTGAGGGTTCATGTTGAGAAGAAAAATTCTATGTATTTACTTTTATTGTTTTTGCCTCCTCTTCTCCTCTGATGTCCTTTTACATTCCTCTCATTATCCTTCATTTCCAAATGACTTTGTTACCTCTCTTCCTTCTCTTTGCTGTCATCACTGTAACTGATTGATCTCATTTGGTCGTACACCAGCCAATTCAGAGGAATACTTAATACTGCCTCGTGCAGTGAAAGATTTAAGGAGGAAATGCATTAAGATGTCTTTTTAATGAAGGCAAATCACTTCAAAGGAGTGTAAGATGTCACTTTAACTGAAATACAAAATTTGAAGTCCTAAGAAACAAAAAGAAAAAGCAGGAACAAAGAAGAAAGAAGAACTGGCAAATAATATCCACCAATTCCTCAACATTGACAGCCAGGGTTGTTGTCAGCTTTATGCTACAGTCACAGTAGTGAAAGCTGTGGTTGGAGACACAACACAACCAAAATTATCACGAGCCTGTGCAATAAACTTGCGATCTTGTTGCCTTTGAAATGGTTGCTTTCGAGATGCAGAGCAGTTGTGCAACTACTTGCAGTTGCATCCTTGAGGTGACTTTCGTACAATAATACAGACTCAGTCTGCTATAAGCTTGGAATTGAATAGGGTCAAGCTGGCAGTTACATGCAGCGGTGGCCAAAGAACTGACATTCTGTACTTAAGTAGAAGTACAAGTACTTGTGTTAAAAACTACTCTGGTAAAAGTTGAAGTACTGGTTCTACTTCTGTACTCAAGTAAAAGTAAAAAAGTACAGGCTCTGAAATCTACTCAATGTAAGAAAGTAAAAGTAGCTCCTTGGAGGACGTTTCTACCTCTTTCTTACATCTTTCTCCATCTGAGTGAAGTTATCGCTCATTCTTTGCTCTCCCTTAA
>JASGAU010411252.1:0-25798 GCA_030220045.1 Australoheros facetus
TAAAAACACAAGAAAAGCATAAGAAGCACTCGTGAATCCGCGAGTACTGTTTATCAATTTGCGCGTGCGTGAAAAACTGTGGCCGTCGCAACCATAGTGCACATGTGCGAGTCGAGCGTTTTCAAATCACCCCGGTTTCAAGTGTTTACACGAGAACGCAAGCCGGTGTGTTTCTGAAACGCTCCACTCTGGACCCCGTTTCCGAAACACATCGTTTTCACTCCGTTGTCGTGTAAACAGAAGGGTGAAACGCATCAAAACGACACCGTTGTCGTGTAAACGCAAGGCCGAAAAACATCAAAACGACGCCGTTTCAAAATGAAAATGGTCTCGTGTAAACGGCACCTAAATGAAACCCTTGAATTCAAAGAGAGGTGTTACCCAATACTTTTGTCCATATAGTGTATGTCAGCAGTGCTTATAAGCCTATGGTAAAGTTATGATGACATGAGTGAACAGTTCTGTATCAGCAATCACTTTTCACAATGGATAATCAACATGTCTGTGTAGGTTCTCAGTCAACCAGGAAATAGTAGACTCTGGAGCTTGAAGGAAAGAAGGTCAAACACAAACTAGGGAGAGTAAGAATGACAAGCAGAACATTGTCATCCTTTATGTGGCAGGCTTGTCAGAGAAACTCAGAAGAATTTTCTCCAAGCATGACATCCCAGTATACTTCAAACCTAGTCACAAGGCAAAAACTGGTCCATCTCAAGGACAAAACCCTGAACGACAAGATAAGCAACATAGTGTATGCTGTCCAGTGCAGTGAAGAGTACTTGGACCTCTACATTGGAGATACCAAACAGCCACTCTACAAACAAATGGCGCAACATAGAAGAGTCACCTCGACAGGACAAGACTTAGCTGTACATCTGCATCTGAAGGAGAAAGGGCACTTGTTTGAGGATGCCACTGTTCACATTTTGGACCGGGATGCCATGGTCCTGGGCCAGTGGCCCAGTGTTTTGTTTCTTTTGGTTAGCTCTGTTTTGTTGTACGTTTTGAGTTGTGTTTCTTAGTGTTTCTCCTAGTTTTCAGTTTGTTTCTTTGTATATTCTGATCCCCTTTGTCAAGTTTTCTGTGTTTAGTCTGCATGTATTATGTTGGTCACTTCCTCTTTTATTTTGGTAGTCCCGTGCTCCTTGTGTGTTGTGTTCAATTTACTTCCCCTGTGTTGTTCATTTGTTTCACCTGTTCTTCCCTGTTGTTTCCACTCTCCCTGATTTGCTCGTGTGTATTTAAGCCCTTAGTTTTCCTCTGTTCTTGGTTCCAGTATTCATCTTTTACGTCTATGTTGACGTCAGCTGAGTGTTTTGTTTTCTGGTTTCGAGTTTTCTAGTTTTGGGTTTGATATTTTCGAGTTCTTTGTGTAAAAGCATTAACAATAAAATCTATGCACAAAATCTGCTCTCACCGTGAGGTCCTCCCTGCTTTGCCTGCACCAGCTGTGACACGGGAAGACAGATGTTTTGAAAGAGGAGTAAAAGAAGCCATTTATGTCCACTGTGAAGAACCATAACTAAACAGAGAAGGTGGATTATGTCACCAACTTTCCCCTGTTTACAGTGCTGTCCTGAGTTCATGACACCTTTGTTCAATTGACCTCAATAGGTCACTTGACCCGAAACCATGGATTGTAATGACCCACGCCTCCTTTCACACCTTGGCGCATGTGATTATCCACATGAACAATAGTGGGTTACAACCACCTCCAGGGGACTACACCCACTGGGGTTTAAATACCTGGGTTTCTCCACCTTTTGGTTTGAGAACTGAAAAAGCCTTTCAGATGAGAGGTGAAACGTCTTCAAGAAACAAAAAGAAGTCCAGTCACCCTTTTTCAAGCTCCAGAGACTAATCAACATGCGTAACTCTTTGTTTATTATTTTTTCTTTAGTCCCATTGTGATATTGAGTTTTGCATCAGTTTGTTTTGTTTCCTCCAAAGAAAGGACATGACGTACAACTAAATAGCCAGCACAGGAAAATTATGTGAAAGAGAAGAAGCAGCCCTTTGAGAAGCAATGAGGGCATTTATATAATTAAATGTTTTGCAGGATGTTTGCAAATAGGCCATAAATACACTTAATACACAGGACAGAAATGATGGTAGATATTGTATATGCTGTGCTCACTGTGGCAGTAGAACAGATGAACATTTCATTTTATGTTCTTGCTCACTGAAGCATGACATACATATGCATTGTTTGGTGAGTCCTGCTGACATTGGCATCTGAACAACAAGGACAGAACTGAGTGCATCTATAAAGAAAGAAATGCTGCAAATATTGGCAGGCCTCTCCAATAATAGAGGGGGTGGAAGGCCATCACATTCAATAGCCCTTGGGCTCGCTTCGAATACTATAACAAACTATAAATTAGACCAGACCACAAGTACAGCAAGGTGATGGGCACAGGATGGCAGGAAGCAGGAGAACAGCAGGGATTTGAGAGAACAGAAGGGAGTCACACAAGTGTGCAGTAAATGAAGATATATAAGAGTTTGAGCAATGAAGCTGGTCAAGGTCATAGCAGGGCAACAGGCTGGATGGGGGTTGGGGATTTAACATTTAGGGTGTTGTAAACAGATTATTACTAATCACTGATCCTGGTCTTTCTGCTGTAGTTGCTTTGCAGCCCCTTTGCAGTACACATTCAGCATGTACACCTCACACAACCCGCTCTACAGACTGTTCATCACCTAGCACACCTGCATTATCAGCTCTTTGTCTACAGTGCTTTGGGATGTTTTGATGCCGATACTGATGATCTTAGCACAAAATGAACTGGACACGATCAGCTGCATCAAAATGAAAATAAACAGCAAATGTGTTTTAGCTGGTTCACAGTGATGATCACAGCTCTTCCTTTGATCTTTGTTGAACTAATTATACTCCAGTCCATCTGTAGAGCTTCACCAGATGGTAACAGCAACACTTCAGCTGCTCTAAAGATGTCTGATGTTTTTAATTAAGGTTGGAGTGGCATCAGTCCTTCTTCCAATGTATATGTTTAGATAGAGTTTTGCATTTTAGAGTAAATCTTCTCTCATTTTTGATCACTTCAATTCACCATCCTCCTGCCATCTTTGATTGTACTAATAATTTTCTGGTCCTCTTGTATCTCTTTGAAATTGCTAAACATTAGAACTGTCCTGCAGCCTTTTCACACAAACACACTCACAGTCCCAGTCAGAGTCCACAATGGCTGAAATGTGATTATATAACATTATCATGTCATTGGCACAGCTACAAGTTTAGATTTCTATTAGTAGTATGAACTCAGCACTAACCGCTAGCCATTTTCTCAGACTTCCAGCTCATAATAAGTGTCCATGTAAATACATTTCATCTGTTTATGGATGTTAGCTATGCTGCCATATCTGCCATATCACAGGTTGTAATCCACGCTGCTGTGTTGTGGTATCATAACCCGAAACAAACACACACTGACATACAACTGGTGTGCCTGTACGTGCATAATGAGGATTGGCTGAGCTAAATAAAGACTCTTACAGTAATCCATGTGATCTAAGAATGAACTGTGAGGCCTCACACTGTGCGTGTCTCTGTGTGTTTTCTACCTTGCGTCTGAGTGCTATCAATAATACTATAGGCAGTTGTTCATTGGAAATATATCATACATAACACACAGCTCTCTATGCTAAATAAAGAGTGAAATGAAGAGCTTTTAACCAACATCTTACATGTGACTTCAGTGGGTCACCACACCACTGAGCAGAATGGATGATTGGGTAAAAGAATGTTTTAATGAAATGGGAAGATCTAACTTGCTGACAGAAGGTCAATGTCAGCAATTGCATGTTTATATGTTAAATACAGTGCAAGGATACAGTCACTTAATGGTTAGCATAGGTTAGCATAAGCACTTTAAAGAGGGAAAAACTTTCTAGACTTGCTTTAGCTAAATGTACCAAATTCACCAAACAGAACCTTTATAGTTAATAAATACATCTCAAGGTGACAGCAGGATATCATGATAGTCTAGCTACTTTTGGCAGCTCCCTTATTCAGAAAAGATGACTACAGCAGGTAGCTCCACATCTTTGATTTTTATAACAGATGTAACCCCAGAGAAAGGAACCAGGGATCTTTCATTTGTTAGGCAAATCTGTAAACCACTACAGTATACAGCCTCTACAACTCAAAAATAATGGTGAAATATGTGCAGTGTTTCTTTAAAAACTGTTTTTAAAATGCAAATTTTAACTAAACATGACTAAAAAGACTGTGAACAAATAAAAGCTATAATGTTATGTTGAAGATGTCAAATACGTAAGTTAGTGTTTTGCACTAATATCTACTTAAGTTAGCACACTAATTAGCAAGCACTGAGTGTGGGAGAAGCAGCGTTGCCCAGACAGCATATTTTTCTTTTATACGGTCTGAGTCCTAATTCTTTTTAATTATGTTGAAGGGCAGACAGTCAATGAAAAACAGTAAACTCAATGATGTCTAAACTGCTTTCTTCTTTCTTGCTGCATTTATACTTCCTCACACAGTGCTTAGATGCCCCCCTTCCCCGATCACGCTGCACTGGCAAAAACAGCAAGGTGAGGCCATATCATTTATCCAGCACATGTTCATTTCGGTTGCTTGTAGCAGTATCTGTTGGGTTCTTCTACATTGATTTAAGCCCCAGTTGAGTCTGTATTGGCTCTTTACACAATCAATAGTGACCGCTTCCACTACAGTATTTCTTATGCACTGTATCTTTGAATGGAGGAGCTATAAAATATGAGTTTGGGAGGTTTATACGTGCTGGTGGGCAGATGTTCTACCTTTGGACAGAGCCAGGCCACCTATAACTTACTATAAGCTATGTCACATAATCTAAAGCTCATTTGACGTAGCTTATAGTTCAGGTAAGAACACTGGGTCCATTCTTCAAAGCAGCATCTTTTATACCAATTTGACCTTTGAGAAATTCAAAACCATTGCCTGTGGTGCTGAGTGGACTCTACTCTTTCAGTTAACCTTGGATGGATATATTAACTCTGTATATGTCCTCCATTGTCTCTTTCCTGAAATTTTGGACTCATTTTATAATAAATTCAAACATCTAAGTAAAAAGGCAAGTGAATTTTTGCTCCCAAGGAAAAGTGCATAGACAGTATAAACTCCACTTTTATTTTGTTTAATCATGGGTGGAAGGGCGCCTGTGTATTCTCGCAAATCCATATTTACACACCCAATTCTTCTTCGGCTACTTATTGTGGCACTAAAGACAATCAAATTACTAAGTTAGTCAGTTAACTACATTAAAAGACCATAACAAATGTTTTGGTTAAATAACTACACATCCATTGTGATTTTCTCTTTAATCTAGTGATGGCATGCCTGTCATTTCCAGTCTTCCTGCTCAGAGTCCCCGTCTATCATTACAGAGCCCCCTGACACTGTCAGTTTGTTCCCATGGCAACTGAACCACCACTACTGCTACACATGCATGTTAACCCTAAGGGTCAATTAACTGTTACGAAGCAATAGCTATAACCTGTGGTTGTAAAGTGAATCAAATATTGCAGGCCAAATGCACTGAAATATAGCTAATTGGATACATATCAATGACTAAAAATGACCCCAATTAATTTATAGTGTGTGTGTGTGTGTGTCTTTCTTTAAAAGTCCTATTAGTGGAAATGTTTTTCAGTGTTTTGAGGTGAGGAATTTCCTCCAGCCAAGACTGCAACAGAGACACAGTGGCCTACATACCAGAAGCCTGTTGAATCGCCCTGTTGAATTGTCCTAGAATTAGACACAGCACAACCTGCTTGATTACAAAAAAATGGAAATAAAAGACACATTTGTATGTGGTACCTTATGGAATGAAGGTATATATATATATATATATATATATATATATATATGTCTGCAGCAGTTTCAGGTCCTTCCACAAAGTGGCTACAAGTGGTACCAGTGAAAGTTTTCTCAACACCAACACATGTCCAAGTCTGCACTACTGAAGGCTTAAAACACTGAAACTAAGCACATGGAGCAGCAGAGAATGAGGAAGTAATGGTCTCTGGTGCAGTCTAGCTTTAGCACTGTCACCTTTGGCTTTGTAAATTATGCAAGACAGTCATTGGCTGATTATTAAATTATTCAGCAGGGGAGCGGATCACAAGATATAAAGTCCTAGCAGAAGACACAGGACCAGACCTGACCCCACACACACACACACACACACACACACACACACACACACACACACACACACACTCTCTCTCTCTCTCTTTCTCTCTCTCTCTCTCTCTTTCAGAAACATTGCAGACATACAAGGAAAAGGGCCAACCAGACAACACAGTGCCGTGCCACTGCTTTGGTCTGACTCAGTGTTTGTGGTAATGCTGATTTATCATGAGGTGACCCCCGCTGTCATCTGTAGATGTGTCAATAAAGCTGTGAGGTTTCTAATTTAATTTAGCTGTGACTTTATTGGTCTTACATGACTCCACTCAAGCCCAATTTGTGCACAGGTTCCTGCAGCCTGTCATCACCTCTGTTACAGTCTGTTTCAGTGTGGAGTGGCCTGTCAGTCTGCCTTAAAATATGACCTTTTGTGCTCCCCACTCTCTCCTTCTCTCTCCCTGGGTGTCCATCATCTTCACTGGACACAAAGGGTCAGGAGAGGGGTCGTCACCATGGCTGCATCATTGCTGCAGCACATCCATTTAAGTAAACGGAAAGCACAAGCTCACAATTGTGGCGACGGCATGTGTTCTAGCCTAGGGCCTATAAAGCTGCAGTCATTGTGGTGGGAAAGAGGACCACACTTACATTCCAGGTGCTTTTTCTTGGGCGCCATCACTTCGTGAGTGGTGGCTTTGCAAACAGCCCGGGCCATATCTGATCCCGTTAGCTGGTACTGCGCAGCGGCAATGCGATCCGTGAGCGTTTGCCCCGACATTTTCTCTCCGTTGTATCGACCTCCTCAGGAATTTATTTCACCAAGGTGGGGGGAAAAAATAGGAATATAACCCAGCTTCTTCCCTGCGGTTCAGTAAGATGAGATCCAGCGCGTCCCTCTCCTCGATTGATAGGCCTGTGACCTTCTGTGTGGGCGGGGGAAAAGCAAACAAAATGAGCTGGATAAATATTATTTTCGCAGTAAATCGTGCTGTCACGTTGATAATATTTGCTCTGGCATGAGTAGACTTACGCAAGGTTGTGAATTCCCCGCGGCTTGTCCTTTTATAGGCTCCGAGCGTTCAGTTCAGCACCTTGGAGAGCTAAAGCCACTTGGTTATGTAACAAACTGGCGATGGAAGCTATTTTCTCACCCCGCAGTAATTATTAAAAAAAAAAATAGGCCAGCTAGGTTATAGACTCTTCTAATTGCCGAAAAGTATTTCTGGAAAAAATATGGAATGTAATCAACGCTCCATAAGTCGGTCAGATATCCCTTTTGGAGGGGCGCATCAGCTTTGGCTCCCTTTCCCCTCCCTCGACGTTGCATTAAAAAAGAAAAAAGAAATCTTTGAATAAATGAAGAATCCGCAATGCAATAGTGGGTCGTCAGATTGCGGCGTTTCTTTCCTCTTTGATCCGTCAGTCTCGGCTCAGAAATGCCGCTTCAGACGCTGTGGTCCTTCCCTCAGACCGAGAGAAAATTGCGCACCGCTCCCCGTAGTCAACACTGCGCAGCGCAAGATGCTCGGGAACAGGAAAAGGAAAAGAGAATTTCCTTTTCTCCTTTCCCTGTCGTTTGTTTGTTTATTTGGCCTGTCTATATGTCCATCCAGACTCTCCTCCCCTCGGCAGCTTCTTGGACAGGGTTGGATGACACACGTCGCATCCCGCGTCTCTTAAAGGGGTGTGGGCATGGGGGTTACTCTACAGAAATCGTTATCAGTGTGCACCAAAGGGTTAATAAACCAGCGTGACCATGCCATATTCTCTGTTGCATGTAGGCTGTATCACACCGGGCTACACGTAGAGCACGCAGAGTGACAGATGATAAAGGTGAAACGATTTCTGTTCTAAACAGACTCTCGAAACGCACAATGTACCCTCCGTTTAAATTTGTAACCAGCTGAGGTATTACACCTTCTGATAATCGATATTCTATGTATCTATATTTGGTCAAATCTCTCTCTCTCTCTCTCACACACACACACACACACACACACACACACACACACACAAAAGCTCTGTGTGATATATATATAGTTTAAAAATACATTCATGTTCAAAATAACATGGATGATGAACAGTATTTCATTAATTATTTATGCGCATTGTAGCAGTGGAGTGATGTTTAAATCAATATTGACATTTGTATGTATGTCATGAAACCACTTAAATTCATCATTTTAGTAACAGAGATATTTGAAATTCATAATATGTCAAATTGGTCACTCCACTGTAAATGCTCTCCGATTTTTTGGAAACATTATTTTTTTTAAAAGTTAGAGTCCTTGTCTCCCCGAATATTGTCTCTACATAAACGAATAACCTGTGAATCTTAAAAATAAAAGTCATTCAGACGTGAATTATTTTTATGTCTTTTATTATGGCACAACATTTCATTACAACACTTGGTGTTCTGGCGCAGCAGCAGCATGTGGAGGGGCCTGCAGTCTCTTTGTTCTCCGTTGATGCCACAACGATTTCTGTGTGTATGAGGTGCAGAGATGGTACCCAGATCACACTGCCGCATTTCAAAAGCTGGTTTGCCNAAAAAAAAAAAAAAAAAGACGCCCGGCTCTGACAGAGCATGCTCAGCCTACTCGCAACACGTGACGTAGGCGGAAATGTAGCCACGTCTTCAGTGAGAAGGAGGAACTTAGATGCAGGAAGCTTTTCAGGGACTACACTTCAGTGGGAGTACTTCAGAAAACACAACAGTAAGTGAATTAAAAACAATATGTGCACTGCACAGTGTAGGCTCTGGTTTAAACGCAATGCGGTTATTGTAGCGTCTTGGGTTTGTGTGTCTTAATGCGATTTTCTGTCACTTATTTTACTAGGAAGAAGTGAGTTGGTCTGCCATTCATTTCACTGTTTCATTTTATTGAGCTTATCTTTTTAGTAGGCTGCATACTTTGCCCTCATTGCTGTCATTGTTCAGTCCAGTCGTATTTCTTTCATTGGGAGTTTTTAGCCGATGCGCTGATTCATTATGTTTTAAATGTGATTAAAAAAACCATTTCAATAAAGTCGGGATTGTTCAGACTGAGGCTGGGCGATATGACCTCAAATCAAAACCACGAGTAACTGAACATTTTCCCTCGATTGCGACTAGTGAACGATTATCTTATTCATATATTTTATATAGTCCTCATATATACACATCAACAGAAATTTTATTTACCAACCTTTTGAAAAAAAAAATGCCGGACTACTAAACATAACTGAGGTTATATACATTATTATTTCAAAATCGATTACATTCATACCTCCTGTTTCTATAGATTTGACCATGTCACTTTTCCGAATACGATGTTGTTTATTATTCCAAATAAAATTATTATGATTTTGGTTTATCTTTTTAATAGTTCTGTTTAATACCATCTGTTTAATACCAAAGTGTATGTTGGATAAATTAATCCTGAGAGCCCTTCAATCTTTGGTAACAAAATTCTCCCAGAAAGCTTTTTTCAAATTTAAATGTAGCCCCAATGCCTCTGAAAAAACCTGATACAGCTTTTTGGGTATCCGGCATATGATTTTAGTAATTTAGCTGCTAGTAATGAAAAGAAGAGGGTAAATCGGGTCATCTTGACATATGCCCCATTTCACATCTAATCTTTTTGTAGTTCCTGACTAGAGTAAAGCTGTACTTGTTATTTCTTAACCTCAGTTTCAACATTGAAACAATATTAATACACTCATAAATCCCTGTAGTGTTTGAGTTTATCAAAAACTCGAAGTCCAGAAATAATATAATGCCATCATCATCTAACCACTGTGCATTATCCAACAAATCTAGTACAAGATGGATATTATGCGTTTTGAAGAAAGCCAGATTGCATTTCACTAATGATTTTTATCCAAACCAGTTTTAAGTCTATTAGCTAGTGCATGAATAAATGTTTTATAATCAACATTAAGTAATGTAATTGACCCTAAATTATCAGTAATTGTTTTATCCTTACTTGGTTTTGGTATTAAAGTAATTACTCTTTGCCTCATTGTTATTAAAAGCGAGTTATACTGTATACATTCTTTCATTGCTTCAGAAAGCAATTCTCTGATTTCAGTGCAAAAATACTGATAAATCTTGTCCTGGTGACCTTTCCAAGGCCATGATTTTTATTTTTTAATAGCGGCATCAAGTTCCTCAATTTTCTTTTCAGAGTCCTATTTGTTTTTCAGATGTTGATCAATTTGACAAATAAATGGCTTTAGCTTTTTTTTAAAAACATAGTGGAGCCCTACAGCCAGGTCATGTTTGTAAATGAGAACTGGTTTCTCAAACATTTTAAAATAAAGTTTTTTTTTAAAAAAATCAGTGTGCCAGCTGCCTGACTGCTGCGACAGTCGTGGCATGAAGGTTATGGGTTAGAGTAGGGTCTTGCACTACTGATCGCGCCATGTGGACCACTGAGCTACTAATCCCATTTTCATTACTGTTAATTGTTTTGCCAAGCAAAAAAAAAATAATTATAATGGCACTTGTTGCATTTTAATGCATCAGAGGTGGTTGAGCAAGAAATGATTTAAAATTATGATGATTTGAGATGGAATGACCATTTCCCTCACTGTTTGATAGCTGTCCAAGCAAACATTTACTTTCAGGGAGCAATCTTAAAGGCTTAAATACACTCCCTGAAGATTTCTTCTATAACATACCTAGAATGTTCTCTAAAAATGTGGTGTTTGCAAACTTTCTAGGGGTTGTTTTGTAAAACCTTTATTTAACTGTCATGAAACGTACAAAATGAAATCTCTGGAGAACATTTTTGGAATATTCCCTGTTACATGTTACATGAAAATCTGTAAAAATCAGGGAACCTTTAGTTCAGCATTCCTCCAAACATTCCACTGGTTGCTGAGATTTTATAAAAAAAAATGATCTGTTTACAGTTTATAACAGGTTAAAGTCGGTTTACTTTCAAACCACTAAAATGTATATATTATTATTGTATGTATCAGTCATTTGAATCCCCCTAATTTTACTGCGTAATAAGAACTTTATACGTCAATGATTTAAGTAAGGTTACAATTACAGGGTTTCGATTAAAAAATAAGTAATGTACATTGTTGCTTTGCTACTTCCTTCTTATTTAACTAATGGACCTTAGCATTTTCTCTGCCACTGAGTGATGATTTTCTGATGTGTTTCAGTGATGGCCCAGTTTCAGGAAGTTTCAAAGCAGTCCAGTTTGCATCCAAAGCCTGCAGGGCTTGTTTTGCAGTATGGTACTTCTGGCTTCAGGACCAACGCCAAACAGCTGGACCACATCATGTTCAGGATGGGTCTGCTGGCCACACTCCACTCCAAAAAGACCAAAGCCACCATCGGTGTCATGGTTACTGCATCACACAACCCTGAGGTTAGACAGAGATTCATAAGTATAAATATCTATGGTTACGTTTCATCATAAATTAAAACTTCAGCCAATTCCTCTTCCTGACTTGTCATGTCTGTGCTTGTGTAGGAAGACAACGGGGTGAAGCTGATTGACCCGATGGGTGAGATGGTGACACCAGACTGGGAGGGGTATGCCACCCAGCTGGCCAATGCAGATCAGGAAGATTTGCTCACTGCTCTGAAGGACATTATAGAGAAGGAGACCATTAACATGAGTCAGGAGGCTAATGTTTTTGTGGGAAAAGACACTAGGTATAAAGTCTTAGCTAGTCCTTCTACAAACAGATTAATAAAGAACTTGATTAAACATAAATTTGTTTGTAGGGGTAGAATAGGCTCTTCACATTCATGTCCTCTGCCTGTAGGAGCAGCAGCGCCAGTCTTTCGCAGGCAGTGTTGGATGGAGTTTCTGCTCTTGATGGTCACAGCAAAGGTAAGTAAGCAAAATTGATCCCTAAAAGACATTCCTCTGATTGGTTGCCCCTCGCCTTGGTTCAATAAAAACCAGAGAAAATAATAAAAAACATAACCAACCTATGTTTTTATATATAAATATATATAAAATATATATGTTCAGAAATGTATTAGTTCCATGCTTTGCTTGGCTAATTTCTTATTGTTCGTGCCTCTTCTTGCTCCTTATCTGCCATTTTATACTTTCTGTCTGTCCTGTCAGACTATGGTTTGGTGACCACCCCTCAGCTTCACTACATGGTCTGCTGTCAAAACACACAGGGTAAATATGGAGAAGCCACAGTGGAAGGATACTACAGAAAATTCTGCCAAGCTTTCATTCAGCTCACTAAGAATGTAAGAAAACAGGTTTTGCCATGTGCTGCGATGTTCCTGCATTCAGTCACTGTATATTTGATTACGTGGGTGTGTTTTTACAATACATTCATTTATCCAGGAATTACTCCTTTCTGCCTCGCCTTCATGTTTATCTTTTCATTAGACATCCAACCGTACGGATGACCAGAAGCATCTCTGCCTAGATGGTGCTAATGGCATCGGAGCCCTGAAGGTACGCGAGATGGAGAGTCACCTGAAGAAAGAGCTCCAGATTTCTCTTTTTAATGATGGCAGCAAAGGAAAGCTGAACCACCAATGTGGAGCCGACTTTGTGAAAGTGCAGCAAAAACCCCCAACAGGTGCGACCAGATGGCAGTCCCACATGTTTTCATGCTTTTCAGAAGTGTGGAGCAAAGATCAGACTGATCAAAGCAAAAACAGTACAGGCATTATTAATCTGCATATTTCTACAGTAAAGACTTATTTTCAGTCATAACATTTTTTTTATTCTAATTTATTGTTCCCTGTAGTCAGATGTCTTACAGCAAAAGTGTGAAAAGAATTTGTGAGCTCTATTTTGCATCGCTTTTCTTTCTCCCTTGAAGGCATTGAGATTAACCCAGGAGAGCGATGCTGTTCCTTTGATGGCGATGCTGACCGAGTAGTTTATTACTACACTGATTCTGAAGGAACATTTCATCTGCTGGATGGAGACAAGATGGCTACACTCATCAGCACATTTCTTAAAGAGCTGCTCACTCAGGTATACTTTCAAAAACAACAAACATGTTAATGACATACAGGCACACACTTCCTAAAAAATTTTTGTTTTTGTTTTGTTTGTTTCCCCTTTGAATGGACAGGCTGGACTAGACTTGAAGATAGCAGTGGTGCAAACGGCTTATGCTAATGGAAGCTCAACACACTATCTGGAGAACACTATGAAGGTGACAAAAAAAAGTCCACAGACAGTGCAGTTGTGTTATTTTGTGTTTATGTGTATAGAAAGGAAAGTTCTCACAGACTTATGTGACACTCAGGTCATAGTGAGATGTACAAAGACTGGAGTGAAGCATCTTCATCACGTAGCCCAGGAGTTTGACATTGGAGTGTACTTTGAGGCCAATGGCCACGGAACTGTGAGTACACACACAGACACACACGCTTAAATCCACTGAAAAATCATCAGTAAGACCTACCTGCCCAGCTGTTCCTATAAATCAAAAGTAGCATGTTTTAAGTGTTTTGTGTCATGTTGTGTGTTGTGGCCAGGTGTTGTTCAGTAAGGCAGCTGAAGAGAAAATCCAGCAGCTGGCTGAGGACCCCAACATCAACAATGAGAGGAAGAGAGCAGCTCTCCTGCTGAAGAACACAATCAACGTCATCAACCAGGCACGCTCACACAGACATCCATGTTGAACTGAGGTCATGCAAACACTGGAGCTCTGTTGTTCATGTTGATATTTCTTTCAAAGACTGTAGGAGATGCCATTTCTGACATGCTGCTGATTGAAGCAATACTAGCCATCAAAGGGATGACTGTCCAGCAGTGGGAAACCATCTATAGTGACCTACCAAACAGGCAGCTTAAAGTCAAGGTACTCATATTGTACAGTTATGTATTTTAACCAGGGTATGTATGGTTGACTGAGGCCTACAAGTGTATCAAGGAAAGAATGCGTTACTGTACATTTCATTCATGTCATGGTATGGTATGTTCTCAGTACCAATACTATGCAAATATGCTGTGCATGTTATATGCAGTTATAGGTTGTGGTTCTTGATTTGTTTGGGTTTTTTTGTCTTTTTATTTCCTGTAGGTATCAGACCGCAGGGTGATAGACACAACAGATGCAGAGCGGCGGGCGGTGAGCCCAGCAGGCCTGCAGGAGGCCATCGACAGTTTAGTGAAGAAGTACAGACAGGCTCGCTCCTTCGTGAGGCCCTCCGGCACCGAGGATGTCGTGAGAGTTTACGCAGAGGCAGACACACAGGTGAGAAATCTTATTCTTTTTTTTCCCCCAGACTTCTGTTATTGACAGTGTTACTACCAGTGTTACTGTGGTTAAAAACATATGGAACGGATTGTGTTGTGAATAATGTTGTGGCTCTCTGTGTTGTGTTTTAGGAGAGTGCTGATGCCCTGGCACATGAAGTCAGCCTTGCAGTGTATCACCTTGCTGGGGGAGTTGGGGATGAACCCAAACCATTGCATTAGAAGCACATTCACAGAAATGCACCATATTTATCAGAATTGATCAGAATTACAGAATTGCTGATTTTTTTGGGGTTTTTTTTAAGTTGGGTGATACTAAATGATTTTATAAGGTCTTTTTTTTCTCTGTATTTCTCTATAACTGTGATGAAAGGTTGGGGGAATTATTTATATATAAAACTTAAACTGTCAAATAACTGCGGGTTGGCATTTCGCTTGGTATCAAATCAAATCTTTTTGTGCAATTATATTAAAGAATTCCTTTAGTTTTCATAAAATCATGAAAGTTTATGATGGTTGAAGGAGCGGTGCTGCTATTAGTTTAAATAAATACTGGAAAAGGAAAAAGAGGGGAGTGTATTTTATTATTACAATGAAGTAACACTGTAATAGCATTTTATGATTGAAATGAAAACCACAATTGTGCTTGCTTGCTGTTTATTTTTGTTACTTTCAAAGACATGTTCATAACACACAGGAGGGTTAAATAAGCAGAAGCCGATGCCAAGTTAGGACCAGGCAGAGCAGAGTGACGGCACACAGGATATAGTCAAAAAGATTCACACAGTTAATGGTTTATTCCTCATCTGTGTCGTCAGCTGCTCCTGAAATGATGATGGTGCACTCCTGTGTGTTGCTCTCATAGGTGTCCTCATCTGTATTTACTGTTCTGGGGAAAGGGGAAATCAGAAGAAGAATGTGATTACTGCATTGTTTGGTCACTGCAGATTTGACTGAAGGTATTTCAGGTCTTGTGTGTTATCCATCATGTGCCAAAGCCACCCTCTACCTGATGAGGACCGTCTTCCTCTCAGACGTTACTGTTGCCTGTTTCTCTAAGTTACCATCAGCCTGGGTGTCTAATGAGGCCACTCCCACTTGACCAGCACCTGCAGCTCTTTCTGTGCCCCTACTGCTTGTGTCACTGGGAGATCCATCCAGCTTTGAAGGTGCTGAAAGAGCACATGTGCTATCACTGGAAGGGAGTTGCAAGCCTCCAGTCAAGGAGAGGTTTCGGACCATGGTGCTCAGGCGGCTGTCTTCCCCCTCAATCAGTTTTCTAAAATATAAACAGAAGGAAAGAAAGGTAAAATTCTTACAAACAAAACTGAAAGTAGATGCAGCGATTTATTGAAATGGGCAGACATACATGGAAATGCAGTATGTAAGACAAAAACAGCTTGTTCAATTCTAATGAGCTTGAAATCAGTATTTGGTATGGCCACCTTTATTCTTCAACACAGCCTGAACTCTCTTTGATGGCTTTTTTGTCATTCTTTCAGTTCTTCTTTGGATGTTGGCTGCCTTTTGTTCTGTTTTCTGTCGAGATAATCCTACATGGCTTCAATAATGTTGAGGTTTGGGCTCTGGGGAGGCCACTCAATGACTGATAGTGTTCCACTGTATGCCACCAGGTATGCTTTTACTCCATTGGCAGTGTGTTTGGGATCATTGTTATGCTGAAAAATTTTTACCAGATGGTATTTCACTGTGCAAACTGCAGCTCTTGTGGGGTGTTCCCAGTCTGCACTGGTCAGTATCTATCTAAGTGGTCCAAGGAAAGAACAGTGGTGAATCAGCGAAGAGGTCATGGGTGGCAAAGGCACACTGATGCACATGGGGAGTGAAGGCTGGCCCATGTGGTCCAATCCAACAGATAAGCTACTGTAGCTCAAATTGCCCAAAAAAAAAAAGGTAATGCTGGTTCTGATATAAAACTGTCAGAATACACTGCATTACAGTTGAGGCTGTATAGCTGCAGACCAGTCGGAGTGCCCATGCTGACCCCTGTCCATCATTGAAACCACCAACAATGGGCATGTGAGCATCAGAATTGGACCACAGAGCGGAAGAAGGTGGCCTGGTCTGATCAATCACATTTGCTTTTACATCACGTGGATGGCCGGGTGCATGTGCATTGCTTACCTGTGGAACACCTGGCAGCAGGATGCACTATGGGAAGAAGGCAAGCCAGCAGAGGCAGTGTGATGCTTTGGGCAATGTTCTGCTGGGAAACCTTGGGACCTACCATCCACCTACCTAAGTACTGCTGCAGACCGTGTACGCCCTTTGATGGAAACTGTATTCCCTGATGGCTGTGGCCTCTTTCAGCAGGATAATGCTCCCGGCCACAAAGCAAAAATGGTTCAGGAATGGTTTGAGGAGCACATCAACAAGTTTGAGGTGCTGACGTGGCTCCAAATTCCGCAGATCTCAATGGGATGTGCTGGACAAGCAAGTCCGATCTATAAAGCTTTACAGCACTTAAGGAATCTGTTGCTAACATCTTTGTGCCAAATACCACAGCACACCTTCAGGGGTCTAGTGGAGTCCATGCCTCGGTAGGTCAAGGCTGTTTTGGCAGCAAAACAGCAACACAACATTAGGCAGGTGGCCATAATGTTTGGTTGACTGATGTACACACGTGCTCAAGTGTTTTAAGAGTTTAGCACTTAAAACCTAATGTAATGCTTTGTTCACCTTTAGGTGGTGATCTCAATCTCCAGAGTCATCTTGAGATTCAGGAGGTTCTGATATTCTCGCAGCAGCAGAGCAATCTTTTCCTTGCTCACCTTCAGAGCCACTTTAATTGCCTCTAAGTGATCCTGTGGAAACAGATCAGAGGAGTATGGTTATATTGTGACCAGGCCATGGGATAATAAGAAAATATCTCTTTATAAGTCTGTCATTTAGTTACCTCTAAGTCCTTTTCCTCTTTCTTATATTGCTCCAATCTATCCTGGATCTGGGCCTCCAAATATTCATTTCTTGTCTTCAATGCCTCCAACTCATGTTCTTTATTAAGGATCTAATTGTACACATAAATATATTGAGCACTTTTTAAGCAGAAAAGTTGTATAACCAACCCAAACTAGAACAGAAAATAATACTCACTTTCTTCTTATAAGCAGCAATTTCCTCTCTCATACGCCGAACACTTTGAATGTGTTCACTGGAGGTGTTATTAAGATCCTGAAACTTGGTTCTATACCAAGTCTCCATTTCCTGGACAACACAGAAAGAAATGCAAAGAAATATAGAGATGGGCTACAAATTCTCCAAAGTCAGAGCATACTTCAGCTTAATAGTTTCCATTTACCTCCAGGTTTTTGGCAGCAATGCTGTCATACTGCGACTGAATCTGTCTGAGGGCAGAGGAAAGGTCTGGAAGGCCAAAGGTGATGTCCACTTTAGAGGATGCTGAAGTGATCCGCAGCATCAGCTCCTCAATTTCCTTGTAGTGGATCAGAAACAAAAATGCTAAATGAAGTAGAAACATTTGTGGTGCTATTAAAGCAGGTTCATTCCACTACTTTGCCCCACAAATTAGTTAGAACTTGCCTGTTTAACTTTCTATGAGGTCTAGTGATCAACATGGGCTGGATTTGAGTATAACCAGCCACTTAACAGCCCATTAAACCACTAATGAAAAAATTAATGGCATGCCAACCACGAATTGCTGATGCATATACACAGGGGGGCTGTTATGAGTTACCTCTTTGTGAACTCTCTGCAGGAAGGTGAGTTGAACCTCCAGGCTTTCCAACTGCCTCTCCAGTGTAATCCGGGCTGAGGTTGCTTTGTCCACATTCTGAGAAAAACAGAATCAACAGGGACATAAAAGTAATTTATTTTCATGAGCAATTATGCTAAATGGCTTCATTCAAAGTTGCAAAGTGACTTTTCAGTGTGTCATACCGGACAAAGAGCCTCAATCTCATACTCTGTCTTCTTCCTGGCCTCCAAAGCTTCATTATATTTTGACTTCAGCGTGTCCAACTGGCCCAACATCGCCTTCTTGGCTGCCAAAGACACATCCTGTACAGGCCATAGATACAACATTTAAACTCTTGTAGAATAGAAAAACTGAGCAAATAAAGGGGTGAAATGGTGCAACAGTGGCCAGAATAATGAACCATAACAGCTCTCTCAGTTTGCCACATAAAAAGTCACTTAGCCTCTCTCACCCTCTGCGCTCTCATTTCCTCTGCATCCCCGTTTAGTTCCTTCAGCTGAGACTCGTAAAGCTGCCTGAGCTCAGATGATGTGTCGTAGCTTCTTCTCAGGGCCTCAATCTCAGCCTCCAGCTGCTTGTTTTTTAACTCCAATGTTCTCACCTAAAGCAGGAAAGCCAGGATGCAGAAACCTACTTAATGATGAGTAGGCTGAAAGTTAAAAAAACTCAATTACAATGTGCCACCATTTCAGCTCAAAGAATTATGAAGCACTATGGGTGCTAAAGTAAGTGACATTTTAACATTCAGACATTAAGAAATGAACAAGAGAGACCAACAAGAAAAATAGGCTTATTTGTATGTGTTAGTTTTTATTATTCTGCTTCTGTGTTTATATGGGTGGATTGCTGATTACCTTTTCAATATACACCGTCAGACGATCATTGAGGGCAACCATCTCTTGCTTTTCATGGGTGCGAGTCAACTTAAAGGCCTGGTTCTCTGCTGCAGCTGCAGCCAGGTCCAGTTCTGGCTCACCACCCATGGATATACCAAAGCACAGAGCTCCCATACTCATACTCATACTGCTACAGGAACAGAAAACAACATCCAGTAGAAGATTTAAAAACAGGATTTACTGTGATTCACTCACACACGCCATTGTGAGTTTTTTTGATTTTGGCTGAAAATTGTCATTGATGGTTTGTTTCACCCTTCTTTAAAAGGTAAATCTGAACACAAGTGACATAAATAAATTTTTACATGTGACCCACCTGGTCAGTCGTGCCTTGTTGTTGTGGGCCCTGCGCGCCATCTTCCCACCACTTTGAGTGAAGCTGGCTGATCGGTGGCGGGTCTTCCTGCGGGTGGGAGATTGACTGGACACCTGCAGCTGGCATACAGAACTGGCTGCCAAAGTCCCCTCGAAATGACGGCGGTATGAAGACATCCTCTCTGGACTGCGGCTCATGGTGGAAGATTTTAAAACTCATGCAACTTCAGCTGAAGACTGGAAACTGGTCACTTACTTTTTCTCCCAGTCTGTGCTGGGGTCTTATATCCTCCTCAGCCCTTCCCTCAGCACCTACAGAGGAATGTAGAACCTCCCCAACCAAAGGGTGCATGTCCCTACAAACATCTGTCAAGCTTACGCCAAGTAATTTATTAGACCTATAGACTGTTGAAAGACTATTAATGACAATGATGAGATCATTTTCAGCTGCGCTACTCGTAAAGGTTCATTAAATGCAATGTGTGTCTCTGCATTGCCCTTAAATCTGAATTTAGAGTCTATATACTTGAATACTTTACAGCAATACTGTATATTTATTGTATAAACACAGAAGGGATGGAAGGACAGACTTAGAACCACTGACGCATACTTCTTACTCACTGTTTATTTTTTTGGTGTTGTATCTCTTGATTGTTTCTTTTTACTTTTCTTTTTTACTAGTTTTAATTGAATCAGACTAGTTAAATGTAAAATGTCAAATGAGCCTTGTCACTGTACCATTAATTCAGTGATATTCACCTCACAGACTGCTGTACGCGTTTGAATAATGTTGCTTTAGCCACAATTTTAATTAACTTTGTATACTACTCAAATGAACACTTGTTAAAGAAGAAGAAAACTCACTTTTTACATTTTAAAGCATTTTAAATATAATCCGGAACCATTTCCTTTAGTTTTCCGGAAGGTTTTCCGTGTTACTCTAGCGTCTGCTTAGCCTAACTACTTTCCATCTGTTATTCGCTCCTTTACAAGCGAGTAAAAATCGATTTAAAGCTTACTTCTCTACCTCAGCTGCTGCGAAATGGCGGGGAACTTCTGGCAGAGTTCTCATTAGTAAGTTTTCATTAAAATTTCAACGTGTTACACCTTTATTTGATAATTCGCCGTCTTTGTTGTGAGGCCTATCTGTGTTTGCGGATGCATCGTACGGCGACGCTAACAGCTTCTCCTGCGCTGCTGTTACGCTATAAAATAGCCAATATAAATAAAGATTGAGAGAAAGCCCAGTAAGATTAAATATGCTATAAAAAGGTAATCATGCGAGCTTTTTTTTTTTTGTTCTTCTTTCTTTTTTTTTCTGTTATTGTGAGGGACAGCAGTGCGGGCGGCTAACGCGTAGCTTTATGTGGTTACTGTTGTCCTGCCCGCTAGCGTCATTGCTCACATTTTGATGCGAGTGGTTTGAAACGATATTGTTTTGTTTATCTGTTAAAGTCTGCAGTGGGTCCTAGATAAACAGGACCTGATGAAAGAACGCCAGAAGGACCTGAAGTTTCTCACAGAAGAGGAGTACTGGAAGCTGCAGATTTTCTTCGCCAACGGTATTTGTTAGATTTGCCTAATTATAATTTATGTTGCTGATGTACGCTGTTTGCGCTCTCTCTACAGTCCATCCGTATTGAACGATGTAGATAATAACATAGTCTTTACTTTTTTTCAGTGTTTAATTCTGTGTCTTTCAGTGATCCAGGCTTTAGGTGAGCACCTGAAGCTTCGTCAGCAGGTCATTGCTACCGCAACTGTTTACTTTAAACGCTTCTATGCCAGGTAAGAAGTCGTAATAGATGAAAATATCATTCAGATAACGTATCCATACATTTTCTTCCACTTATCCGAGGCAGAGTGCAAGGACAGGTCGCCCTATCACAGGGTTAACACATATAGACAGACAACCATTCACACCTCCGGTCAATTTAGAATCAGCAGTCGACCTAACCACATGCATGTCTTTGGACTGTGGAAGGAAGCCAGAGTACCTATAGAGAAATGCAGTGTTAGTAAAAATATATCATCATCCTGATTTTGTTTTTTTCCATTTTACTCATGGGGTCAGCTACTTGTTTTTTATTAACAAAGTACAAACTTTAAACCTTGAGCTAGTGCAAACCTTCCCCTTTTTCCCTTCATGCATTTGTATTTTAACTCACAAACTGTTTTCTCATTGTCTGGGCCTGAAGTTTGCAACTTTTACACTCAATGGACCTCAGCACTCGGTGACCTCACTCAACAAAGACACTTAGTGTTTTAGTTGCTGAGGCTTCTAAAGATTTACACTTTGCATTAATGCCACTTGAAGATGATTGTAAAATATCTAATTGCAATAAACTGGCTTGTTGCAACAGTGGCATCCTGTTACAGTACTGTGCTTGAATGAATTGATCTCTTTAGAACAACCCATTCTTTCACAAATGTTTGTAAAGGCTGACTGTATGGCAAATATCTGCTAGTCCAACAGGAAAGTAAATTTCTATGTCTTCTTTGTAGGTATTCTTTGAAAAGTATAGATCCAGTTCTCATGGCCCCTACCTGTGTTTTCCTGGCTTCTAAAGTTGAGGTATGGTTTGTGGTGCCAGTTGAGCATGAAAGTCCTTACTGTCTCAGCTTCCCACTTAGTAGCTTATCTGAGCTTAATCATTTATGTCCTCTTAGGAATTTGGAGTTGTATCCAATACCAGGCTGATCTCTGCAGCAACATCTGTGTGTAAGTGACTGTTCAGTAACATTTTCTCTAAATGGAAACATAAATTGTGTTTCTCTTGCAGTGTTGGCTGTATAATCACATTTTGTTTGGTTCTCCAACAGTGAAAACAAGATTTTCCTTTGCCTTTCCAAAGGAGTTCCCCTACAGAATGAATCATGTAAGAAAAATATGGTTTTAGCAGTTAACATTTTAGACATTTAGTGGCTTTTATTATTGCAAAAATCAATAAATACAAAACCATAATAATGAAAGATAAAGTAATGTTTTTATGATGGTCAAAAGTGTCTGTTTTGAGTTTTTGTGGTAAATTGCACAGGACAGAAACTCTCCATTAAATCATAGTTTACCTTTAAGAAGTGCATTTGACATGCAGAATATTTAAATTAAAAATCTTATCTAAAGGATATTTTAGTAAAGCGGAGATGGAGTAAAAAATGGATACGATTTGATGACAAACCATTCAAAAAAACCCTGTGCATCATATGTAACTGTTTTTCTGCAGTAATTTATGCACCTCCATGCTGCATTACAACATACCAAGAACGTCTTGCACTATATCACACTGTTGCAACATTAGTGTCAATCAATATGTGAGATTCCTCAGCTAATGTTTGCACCCTTGTGATGAAAACTCAGTTACTGTGAGAGATTGCTTTGTATTGTGTGCAGCAATACACACGGTTGACCTGCACAGCATCTCATTGTGGTGGCAAGTGCAGTGAGCTGCCAGAATATTATTTATCCAGCATCACTGCAGGGTTTCCAGGACATCACCAGTGCTGCTCTGACATGCCCTCTGTCCAGAAAGCTGTCTAAATTATTATTTATAGAGGGCCACCGTGAAGTGATAAAAGGAGGGAGTGGTTCACACAGCAGGTAATGAGTTTGCACGGTGCTGTGACTCAAACATAATTTTTTGTCTGCTTTTGCAGACATGGTAAAATAGAGTAACGGTAGCACAGAGACAAGAGCAGCGATAAAAGCTGTAGTGTTTGGGAGTCAGATTTTTCTTTACTTATTATCTACATTTAGATGCAGCACATGATAAGCCAGGCAACAATGCAGCCCATGTTCACAAAAACATCTGATCAATGATGTAATCAGGTATAAGTGCAAATGTCCCTCAAAACTATATCAGAAGAATTTAGCTTTTTGAACTGTTCTGATGCATATACTGCAAATAACGCACTGTTTTGCCACAGATCCTCAAACTGTCATATATTTTCTTTGGAATATCACTGAAATACTCTGCTCAAAAAAATTAATGGAACACTTTAAAAACACATCAAATCTCAATGGGGGGAAAATCATGCTGGATATCTACTGATATGGACTGGGTAATGTGTTAGGAATGAAAGGCTATGACATCATTTGATGGAAATTAAAATTATCAGATAGAGCTTAGAGCTAAATTCAAAGACACCCCAAAAATCAAAGTGAAAAAATTATGCAGCATGTATGCATGCCTGACAACGTTGGGACATGCTCCTAATGAGATGATGGACCAGGAGGAACCCAGGACCCATTGCACCAGTGTAGGGTCTGACAATGGGTCCAAGGCTTTCATCCTGATACCTGATGACAGTCAGGGTGCTGTTGCCTAGTTTGTAGAGGTCTGTGCATCCTTCTATGCCTCCCCAGACCGTCACTGACTCACCACCAAATGGGTCATGTTGAACGATGTTACAGGCAACATAACTTTGTCCATGGCTTCTCCAGACCCTTTTACGTCTGTCACGTGTTCAGGGTGAACCTGCTGTTATCTCTGAAAAACACAGCGCACCAGTGATGGACCTGTCAATTCTGGTATTCTCTAACAAAATGCCAATCAAGTTCCACAGTGCTGGGCAGTATGCACAGGGTCTACTAGAGGACATCGGGCCCTCAGGCCACCCTCATGAACTGATTGTTTGGTCAGAGGCAGTCATACCAGTGGCCTGCTGGAGGTCATTTTGTAGGACTCCGGCAGTGCTCATCCTGTTCCTCCTTGCACAAAGGAGCAGATGCTGTTCCCGCTGATGGGTTAAGGACCTTCTATGGCCCTGTCCAACTGTCCTAGCATAACTGCCTGTCTCCTTGAATCTCTTGAGACTGCTGGGAGGGACAGCAAACCTGGCAATGACACATATTGATGTGCCATCCTGGAGGAGTTGAACTACCTGTGAGTCCAGGTCCAGGTATCGCCTCATGCTACCAGTAGTGACACAGACCCTAGCCATATGCAAAAATAGTGAAAAAAAACAGAAAAGATGAGGAGGAAAAAAATGTCAGTGGCCTCCACCTGTAAAAACATTCCTGTTTTGGGGGTTGTCTCATTGTTACCCCTCCAGTGCACCTGTTGTTAGTTTTATTAACGCTGAAGTAGCTGAAACTGATTAACAACTCCCTCTGCTGCTTAACTGGCCAGATCAATGTCCCAGACATTAAGTGGAATTGATGTTATACTCTGATTAAAGTGCTCTTTAAAATATTTTGAGCAGTGTAGTTTGTGGTGTCTGCCATGTGTCCTGAACCTAGGTCTGCTTTGTGTCTTTGCAGATATTAGAATGTGAGTTTTATCTTTTGGAGCTGATGGTGAGTACAGAAGGCTTTGTATCTTTGCTACTGGTTTAACAGTGTTATGTTGATTTATTGAAGACGTTTTTTGTTTCAGGACTGCTGCCTGATTGTGTACCACCCCTACAGACCATTGTTGCAGTATGTGCAGGATATGGGACAGGAGGACATGCTGCTGCCCCTGGCCTGGTATGACACCATCTGCTTGACATTGTTGCTTTTGTTTATTTGATTTAGTTATTTTTGTGTGTCTTCACTCTGTGTCTATCCTGTCGTGTCTTTGTACCAGGCGAATAGTGAATGACACGTACAGGACAGATCTGTGTTTGCTCTACCCTCCCTTCATGATAGCCCTGGGTAAGAGTTGTCCCCATGCATTTTAGATTGTTCTGTAATATGGTTACTGACTTTAAATAAGCATTAACCTGATCAGTTCTTCTTTTCCTCCCACAGCTTGTCTGCATGTTGCCTGTGTGGTGCAGCAGAAAGATGCCAGACAGTGGTTTGCAGAGCTCTCGGTTGACATGGACAAAGTTAGTTTGATATCTTTTTGAGTGTTATAAAAATGTACCCATTCATACATACACTCATTAGGTTCCCCACACTGTGATCAGACCCATTATTTCTATTTTGAGTGGAGTGATTATAACTTTGTTTCCAGTTTGCCACCATAAATGCTGATCGGTTTCCTGCCTTCAAGCAGTTATGAGCTATCATAAGGTTGACTTATTAAAACTGCAGACACTTTCTTTTCTTACTTTTTTAACTTATTGTCGTCTGTATTTTGTGCGAGTGTGTTCGACATAAATGTTCCATATACATGTAAAATAATGACATTTTTAGCGGATTTAGACATGTGACACCCTGACACAGACAGATCATATCATTCACTTAATATATAAATATTTTTACATTAGAAAAGGCTCATTTGATAAAGATTACAATATATTTCATATACAGGAAAATGACCCGTTTTACTTACCTTTTTTTGGTGTCTTTGCCATAAGTTAACGTGTGTGTGTGTGTGTGTGTCTTTGTGAAGATCCTGGAGATTATCCGTGTTATTTTGAAGCTCTATGACCAGTGGAAAAATTTTGATGATAGAAAGGAGATAGCTGCTGTCCTAAACAAAATGCCAAAACCCAAACCACCTCCAAACAGGTATGCCTGGCTTCATACATTTTAAACTCGCGCTCTCTGACCCACACATGTATGTGTGTGTGC
>JASGAU010411253.1:7193-42094 GCA_030220045.1 Australoheros facetus
GTAGCCTAAGCTTTTCAAAGGTAATCAATTAAATAAAAAAACATCTAACCTGCGTACTGTGGAGTTTAAGCTCCTGCTGTCACTGAGTACCAAGGTGGTGCGGTGTAGTACTGCATAATAATGACTTTCATTGCCCTGGAGCAAAGTGCTAATCAACGCTGTCCCCTAACTCCAATCTAATTGTCCACATCCAGCTGATCAAGCATAGTGGACCCTTTTTTTTTAAACTCAGTGCTTACTGAGATCATTGATTTGAGAAATGATCCAGTGGACTGTACTAACTCAGCTATGATTGGATGGGCATTTAATAGCATTCGGGGGACGGTCTTGTTGATGTCGACTGTAGCGCTAATTGCAGCTAATATACTGTGAAGCTTCTCCCAACCTGCAGTTGCTCAGAGTGCACTCATAATAGTTTTTATGCTTATTATTATTATTTTTAACAGTGTAAGCGGAAGAAAGAGCAGAGGAAAGAGGCCAAAGGGAATTCTGTGCCAAGGCTGAGCCTGTCTTAAAAATGGAGTCCCATCTCCCAGCTTAGCATTACCGCTAAGGACTGTGTATTCCTGCATTTCACACTGCACCCAGGATTTGTATATCTTTTCTTTTTTCAAATATTTCTAGTTCTCATGATGGAACACACATAAGCCCATGCCACACACAGTGCAGCCATCCAAGGAGGTGATATTCACTTGTATGTTTACTCAAGCATTCAGCATAATGCATGCAAACCTTATACAAACATCCTGCGAATGGCCTTCTTGTTGCCTACTTATTAATCTTCCCTCTGCCCATGCCATCAGCTTTAAGGCTGTCTAATGACGCGTAACGAAGGCATGCTCTGTTCTTAATGTGGGCCCACTGGGATCACCCCCATACTCGAACACCAGGCTGTCCACTCATCAGTTCCAAAGGACAACCTTTCCTTCGTCTTTCAAAACATGCTAGTTATGCTACAGTTATTATCTTTGTCTGCTTCCCTTCTCTGCCATGCATCTGTAATACCACTACTGCAGACCGGAAAAACCTTTAGATATTAACCATAACACAACAGCCAGCATTCTCATCTGCTCTTTAGACTGCGCCATTGTATCATATTCTAACTTTATCTAAAACACCTCTTTTTTCTTCCATCCATCCATCCATCCATCCATCCATCCATCCATCCATCCATCCATCCATCCATCCATCCAAAAGAAGCCTTATTATTGCTTCAGTCACTCTCTGGGCGAACTTGTCACCTCTATGTTACCTCTGGGTTTGCCCCTACTCCAGGCCCCAGCTCTTTTTCCAGGCCGCATTATTCCATTTAAACTTCAATCCTATTTACGGCCTATCCTTTCCCCTTACCCGCCTGGGGCCATCAAACTATTCATCCAGCGAACTTCATGTCACCCAACCCTGTCATAAAAGCCTCTGCTGGGATATGTGTGCCGGAGATGTGCATGTTTGCCCGCGTGGTAGAGATGAGGAGTGTTTATGTGTGTGTTTGCAGCAGAGATGCGTGAATCTGCATGTTTTTAGCTGTGCACTTCCACTGTATGCTTGAGTATGGTGGAAAGAGAGGGTTTATATATCAATATCTTTATGTTTGTGCTAGTACCAGTGAAGGAATTTGTGCGTGTCTATAACTTTGCAAAGTGTGCCTGCTCCTTATGAAGTAAGACACCTGCTCTCTGCTTGACTTTATAGGAGGTGGCCTCCATTTCAACAGACATAAACAACACAAATGTTGCACTGTGGAATAGTGGAACATACTTCAGTGGCAATATTTGGATACCAGTCTCATAACGGCATGTGTGTCAAATGGGAAAAAACAAAGATCCTTTATACATAACAGAGTATCATCGATTATCACCTTCTCTTAAGGAAATCTACTCTACTGTCAGCTGACGTGTTTTAGAGTTCAGTGAAAGGCACTCACGTGCCAACAGAAGACATGTTATAGGGGAAGATGGCTCGGAGGGATTTAAAGGGGGAACAAATGGCAGAAGATGGAGGCAGTGCGAGTCCAAAGGTTAGGAGAACACGTGAGAGTACAGAAGAGATTGACAAGAACAGATGCACTCCTTTGACAGAAAGCGAGATGACGTGGAAGCAACAGAGAGCGAGAGTTTCAACATGAGCTGTCAACTTATTGCTTAACAGATTTTTTTCCCTTTTGACTTCTCCTCTCATCCCGGTTTGTGCCCTTGTGGAACCTCCTGCATCAGCAGAAAGGAGAAGCTGGGGATTAAAGATCTGCCCATCACCGTCCTCTTCTCCCCTGTTTTTGTTGTTGCGCGTTGTTGTTTTCTCCTCGCCTTTTTATGTGGCGTCTCCCACCAATTAATCTGGAGGATGCTCCTAATGGGCCGCTGCAGCGACGTTTCAGGCGAGGCTCTTTGGTGTGCTGAAGTCAAGGGGTGCGGGTGATGCAGTGAGACAGGCGAGATGAGGGATAATGTGAGATAGATTGACAAGCACAAGAAGGCATTAGGCAAATGGCATCATTAAAAAGTGCAGTTACCTGAGCCAGGCTTCATGTGGCGTCAGATGAGAGGGAAAGGGAGAGAGGGAACACATTGGGGCTTTGCGCCTCCAGCTTTGCTGCTCTGGTAATTTTGATCTTCTTGCTCTTCTTCTCCTGTTTTAATATCCTCCACCACTTGACTTCAGGCTCACTCATGAGTACAGAGACCAAAGCAGAGGTGCTGCGTTTCGGGCATCCCTCTTTGATGCCATGTGTTCGTGCGTGTCTGTGTGTGTGTGCACGTGTGCAATAACCGTGACTTTTAAACAGATGATTTATGACCGCGGTAAGTGTTTTTTAAATAAAATTGACCGCTGACCACAGTGTAATTCCAGTTGTTTACCCTGTGAAAACGTCGACTCATTGCCACAAGACCTCTTGCAATACAATCAGTGAGGTACGTGTGTGCCAACCTGTGTGCATGCTCAGCCTCATGACAATGCTTTGTGTATAAGTGGAGTTTGTGCGTGGTGCAGTGTTTGTGTGTGTGCGTGTGCATGTGCATGTGTGATCTCGGCACGTATGACCGTCCTCTGTTGGTGCTCTTTGTAAATGGCAGCACAGGCAGCCAAGGAGAAAAGGGAATGTGAAATCATTTGACTGCAGAGATTCCTGCTGGTGTGCCTCTGGCAGCTATTCACACACACACACACACACACACACACACACACACACACACACACACACACACACACACACACACACTGTATTTTATGTTCAGACCACTGTGTTATTGAAATATTATCTCTCTAACCCAGTTTTCTTTACTAGTCCATAATATAAACTACAGCAGAAGCTGCTGTTGAGACTCCATATCTTGCATAAAAAGGCCCACTGCAACAGGAAGGACGCCACCTTATCTTTTCTTCTCTATTGCCGTACTGTCCAGCAGGCACACCGGAACATGTAAGTTGTGTTGTTAGACTCATCCTCTGCATGATTTAAAAAAGAAAAAAAAAGCTTTATATGCAAAAAGTTGCTCTGATGTTTAAGCAGCAGCGATCGAGTCCTTATTTGTTACATAGACTGAAAAACTGTCCACCGGTAACACGTGATTGAATTACATTTTTTTAAATTAAGTTACAAGTTGGATCAATCCAACAGATTTAAGTTACAAACAACACACAATAAGTGAAACACAACTTGTGTGCATTCATCTTTTCAAGTTACTGTTTTTATTTGTGTATGTGAAAAGGAAACTTGATTTATTTGCTTTAGCGAGTCAAACATTCATCTCAGTCTCAGTATGATTGGTCAAAACTTCTCATTTATAAGTCAAGATGGCTTCAGGGATAGTTTGGGTTAGGGCTAATGAGCACACATTAGCATTCAAACTCACAAAATTAAAATTGTGTTCGTAGTAAGAAAAAGATTTCCTCAACAGTGGCACGTTCACCGCTGTGAGGATGAAAGCTGAACCACCTGACAAGTGTTTCCCAGCAGCATAATGACAAAATAACAGGTGATAACAGCACCATTACGGCTGGATCAGAAGAAGGGAACTGCTGCGATGTAACACCAGCAGTTATTTGTTGATTTTTTTGCACAAAAGAACGCTCATTTGATCGCTCAAACAGCCAAAGTGTCACAAACAACTGATATTGCGCCCACCATGCCATGTGTGCGGATGTGCATTTGTGGCTGTCTGCGTGTATCTGTCTCACTTCCAGAGGCCTACACCTGCAGATGAAACCGTTTTCTCATTCCCAACATAAATTGGATTCCGTTGCTGAGCGTCGTCCAGGACGGGAGAAATGTTCCTCCCGTGATTGTCACAGACCGGCGGCTCACCTGTTTCTGGGTGCAACAGACCAGTGAATGAATAATGAAATAAATAAATTCAAATCCATAAACCTATCTAATCGGCGCGACGGAGAAATGGAAAAAGCAGTTGAGGCCTCACTTTCTCAGCGTTCCGCCATTATGTAAATTGAAGCCAATCAAACTGCCGCCATGGAGTAGCTTTGTAATAGAGTGTTGATTAGCCAGGCGGCTTTGAATCAGCCATAAAAAGAGTCATATAAATGGGTAAATTCAGCCCGGTATAATTTAGCCCAGTGAACTTAATTTCACTCTGAAGTCACACTGTGTTATACATAAGCATTATGGTAACCATCAGTGGGAATTCATCTTTTATCTTTGATGTTATTAGTGGATCTGATGCTAATTCAGCTCCACTTCTCACGTCTATGGATGACGATGGCTGGACTTGCTTAATAAACACCGCTGCTTCCACGCAGAAGCCTTTTGCAGAAGCCTAAACGTGTAGGTGACACGCGAGTGACGCACAATTAAGTACAAACAGAGATTATTAATACAAAAAGAGCAAACACTGTATTCTTGCTTTCACCTCCTTGGCTCCTTGTGTGCCTAACTCTGTTGGCCACCCTCTCTTCTCTCTGCCCTTGTTTGTTTTCATCGTCCCTTCCAGAGTCAAAGATAGGTCTGGCCTGTTTGTGCGTCCTTGTGTGTCCCTCTGTCTCTGCCAAAGACATGTCCATGGTTAGAAATAGGTGAGTGAGCACTTCCTCTAGTTGTGTCCCCTCTGACTCGATGTTGTCCTATTTAGTGTTGTTAGCCAACAGTATCACTCTGGCGTTTCCCCTTGGTGACAGTAAACTGCTGTTTCTGCCGACCTTGTTGCACACACTGAGCCAGGCTGCACTTTATAGTTTGGTCTACTGTGAACGTGCCCCTTTGTGTGTCTGTGTAGAGGAGGCGGTGAGGTTACTGTATATTTGTGCGCGCAAGCAAACAGTGCAGTGACACAGTAAAGATCGTAATGGTGATGCAGCAAAGCTCAATAAATACTCTTGTCCTGTTTGTTGACTTAATTAAACAGCTGCACTCATATTGAACAATTAGACACCACAGGGTTTATATCCAGTGCAGGAAGTAGTGTGTCAGTAGGGTGGAACGTAGGCATGTGGAGACCTGGGTGGAACCACACACACACACACACACACACACACACACACACACACACACACACACACACAGTCCTTGCACAGTGACTTATAGTTAATATAGAGATAATGTGCGTAACAGACGCACATATTATAGAGAGCAAAACACTTAAAAACACTGGCAGTGCATGAAAAAGGTGCAGCAGCAAAGCAACTTTTCATTCATGCATGGTGATTGAGTTGCAACTAATTCATCCTAAGAGCAGAACTAAGAGCTGTGCTATCTTACTGAATGACATGATGCTGGAATGAAGGGACTTTACCGTGCAGGTTTCTTACAGGGAACGGGACAAAAAACCCCAAATAAATCCATCAGTAAAATTGTTTTAACTACCAAACCACCACCTTTGCATGGCATTTAAATGTTCTAATAGAGCAGTATGATCCATGTGCCACTTATGCAAATTACAGTACACAAAAACTTTTTTAACTGCTCAAATACCAGGTTTATTGTCGAAAGCATTCATTATGCTGTTTGTAGCAATGTGGTTTCCCGTAAACAGTTTTCCATCTGCAAATTTCTTTAGGAAAATGTTTTTACTGAAGGGTGGCACGAGTGGGACACAGTGTCATTTTGATGAATGTATTCTTTAATAAATAATGCAGCAGTTAGCACAATATTTTTAACCCTTAACTGCGGCTGCAATCTTGTGCATCCTGACTGGTAGGCGTTGCACACAGACTGTACATAAAAGATGTGGCCACCGTGACATTCGGAGTCGAAACCACAGGTGGAATAAAACACGGATGTAGGTTAAAGACTGAAGCTGATGCAGAAGTGCCTTAAACCTGCATTCTGTCTGAAGGCCACCAGATGGCAATAGCCATAGTTGCAAAAAGGCATCTGATCCTATAGAAGCCTACAGCAAAGTGACCTTCTGACTTGACGTCTGCGAACACTTTTTTGGGCTTTATGGCCATACTGAAAAAAAAGAAATACATTTATCCTGTAAATGCTACAAAAACACCAACAACACAAGCACAGCAGGTGATGCCGAGTGGACTAAGGCTCCCTGTGCGGGCACACCTGCCAATCAAAGTGGCCACACCGCTAATTTTAAGCCTTAGCAGAACCCAGAAGGATGAGTTATAAACAAAATTCACCCACCTTACAGTTGTTATATAGAAAGACACGATCCATAGAGGCCAGAAATGTTTTTGTGTGTGTCAGGCTGTAAATATGCTTTCTTAATACAGTTTGGTTAGGCATTTCAAAATGGGAGTCTATGGGGACTGTTTTTTGGAGCCAGCCTCAAGGGGCCATTAGAGGAACTGCAGCATTTGCCACTTTATTTTTCCACCCAGGAGGTTGCTGCTTAGAACTGCAGTGAGAGCAAATATCTATTTTAGAGAGTCTTCATTTTTCTTTTCACTCTGCATCTGTAGAGCTTTTTTTTTTTTCTCATTGCCTATAATATAAAGCCGCTTTGTATGGATTGTGCACATCTACAGGCGGCACACCTTGCTGTACACATATCATTTGGTCTGGTGGCATCAGAGCCAGAAATCACACACACACACACACACACACACACACACACACACACACACACACACACACACACACACACAGTGATACATATTTGCCTCCTGAGGTCCTCTCCCCCTTCTTTCATCTTTTATTCAAAAGTGCTGAGCAGGAATAAAAGAATTGGACAATCCAGTCAGAATGAAGTGAAGGAGAGGTAGGTGATCCCTCTCTCTCTGTGTGTGTCTGCATCTGTAGGTGGTGATGGTGCTGGAGACACGGTTGCGTACTCAGCGTTTTTTTCTCTGCTCTTCGCCTGTTGTCGGCAGGGGGGCTCTCTAATCATGTTTTTAGTAGTATTTACTAATGTTTCATTCATTAAGCTTCAGCAGCCACAGGAGAGACACCATCCATCCGCCAAAGTGGAGGTTATTATCATCTTAAATCATCTCACAGCGTACCTGTTTGGTTGGCTGTCACAGGCCGATGGAGGCCAGCCCCTGTAAACCCCCGAGGGAGAGAACTGTCACTCTGCCTCCCCCTCTTTCTTTCTTTCTTTCTTTCTTTCTTTCTTTCTTTCTTTCTTTCTTTCTTTCTTTCTTTCTTTCTTTCTTTCTTTCTTTCTTTCTTTCTTTCTTTCTTTCTTTCTTTCTTTCTTTCTTTCTTTCTTTCTTTCTTTCTGTCTGTCTTATAGGCAATACTAGTTTTAATATGGATCTTGAGTATTTTTAAGCATCAGGACCAACAATTGTCCTTGCAGCACCAGCAGGCTTTGTCTATGCATCTGCCCTCTAGCGAACCCTCTCACACACACACACACACATACATGCACACACACACACACTTTGCCCCTTTCCCTCCATCTTCATTCTGTTCTCTCATCCTCCCTCTATCCTCTATTCATCTCTGCCTCCCTCTCCCTGCAATCCTTCACTTTTTGCTGTTCAGCACAGCAATTATCGTCCCACCTCGCTTTGCGGTGACCTCCGAGATGATTAAGTGAGATTACCTGTACAGTACTGGTGTGAGAAGCATGCTGTGAGACAGTTTGTCTAATGTATGTGTGTGTGTTTCGTCTGTGTGTGTGCGTGCGCGCATGGCATACAGTAGCTACAGTCGTCTTTAGCCACAGGGCAGGTGAGCCCCTACAGTTTCTGTATGGCTGGCTGCTTACAGTACAGTGCGTTACAGTGATTTGTAGCCTGCCATAGAGGTGCTTATAATTTGAGGCCTAAATGAATTGATTAAAGTGCACGAGAAAAAAGTAACACAACTGTTTCTTCTGTGCACAGACATCTCATGGCATAATGCAGATACACTGGGACACATTTAAATGTGGTCCAGTTACTGTAAGAAAGGAAGATGACATTTCATACCTGGTCCATGAGTACTTCCTTGCAAAGACACAAATATATACACCCTAAAAATGCATCTGGGGTCCTTCCACAAACCCCAATTTAAAGGTCCATGTCTGTACTTGGGCAATTGTTGGTTCCCTGCTTTCATTACAATATGCCTCTCATTAGGTGTCCGTTGCTCAGCACCACCTCCGGGTGGAACTTATACTAATGAGGACACTACATCTAACGAACATCCTCCTCCCTCTGTCCTTAATTACCGCGCTGTGCCTCTCCCCGAGCCAACACAGCACCCAGAACTGCAGCAAACCCCCGCTGAAACACAAGCACCACAAACCTCTTTGTCCCCGAGAGCCGAAACTGAAGACACGCGTCCGTGTCCAGCGTGTTGCCGCGCCATGTTTGGAGGGTGTAGCAGCGAGGCTCTGTATGCCTGTCTTTGTGTAGGGAAGCGAGTGTTTGTTCATTACACGGTGAGCTGTGCCACTATTTGATATAAGCTGAAACAAGCTGTAGGCTCCTGGGTAGATTGGTGATTAAACATGCAGTTACAAGTCCATGTATGATGTGTGGTGCGTCCGTGGATAATAGCTCAACAAGGAATATAACGACTTATATAGTTGCTGTTTGCATACTGATGTAACCACTATGGAATGGCTTGGTTTACACTGTACAGACCCTAAAGTTTTCTTATAAGTTCTTCTTTGAAGGAGAAACATTTGCAGTTGAAGTTGTGTTCAGTGATCGGCCTTCAGAAAGTGAAAGCAGGGTGGGGTAAGCACCCCGTGTTACAGAAAGAAGTTTAAATTACTTTTTTGGTTAATAACAATAGAATATAAAAAAGCAGCATGTCTTTTCTTTGGATGGATGAGACGTATTTGAGACAGAACCTCATCATCTCCGCTTCCTGTTTCATTTGAGAATCAACACACTATAAAACAAATGCAAACTGACACTTATATGACAGTGAAGGAGGTCGACTCAGAACAATATACCACAATGCTTAATAATTCCTCTAGTAGAGCAACGGCGTTTCTGTCAGTTTTCCACTTTAACTCAATTTCCAGACATGAGCTTTGTTTTATTAAAATCAAAGTGTAACACATGCATGCTGACCTATATATTACACAAAAGTGCATTCACGGCTACACTTTTCACGACCGATTTTTCTTTCCTCCTTACGAATCGGCGCAGTAATTTCGACTTGCGCCTTGTAATTTAATGACTCATTTAATTGTTCTGTAGCTGTGAAGGCCTTGAAAGGATGAGATGCAGATAATCCCCAGTAATAGGCATAAATTATGAACAGAGGATGTCCGACAGCAGCGTTATCAGTGGTCAAAATAAGACCGCCTAATTGGTCATTTTGAGCATCTGAAGACTTCTAGTACCATTACATGGGCCGTGCTTTGGGGGCCTATATTTCCCATAAGCACCTAGAGTTATTATGTGCGGATTCATAACAATTTCTAAAAGGCTGACCCATGGTCAGGGCCGTTGGCTTCCCCTCCCTCCTAGGCTAAGTGAGAATGTGAGGCCACTAATTAGGGCAAAGAGGAGATCCAAGTATGCCTCAAACTTTTGGGCCCGTTTTCATTTTCCTCCTTTGCTTCTTCATCTCTGGGGATGATCTCTCATGGCTGAATAAAGCTGAGCCGAGTTCAGCCGGCCGTGTACAGTTAAATCCTTTCTCTGCCTTCATACCCCCTTCCATTTATTGGTTTGTGGGCATTTAAACCAGCCTAGGTTATTAAAGCATCCTTTTATTCCTTCTTCCATCCCTACATCCTTGACTTCACTCTTCTCTCGCTATCCATTTTCTCTTCCTCTTATGCCTTTATTCCCTTTTCCTCACTTGGTCTCTGGTACCAAGGGCGCCCACAGCTTATAATAAAAGGCACAGGATTTTAAATTAGAAATTAATTTGGATAATTTGTCTCCAACGAGCACCCTCCTCCTGCCGCTCCTGCCTGAAATATGTTAATATATCATATTAAGTAATTTCTGGGCTCAGATACACATGCTTAGACAGAGAGAGAGAGAGGAGCGCAAGGGAGACAGAGTACTCATCAAGGTTGGATCTCTAATTAGTTAGGTTGGCTCTCTGGGCATGCTCGGTGCAAATCTTGCTAGAACCGTCCTGTCACCTTATCACTGCTGCCACTTAGAGCACCTTGGAATCAGAGGTGACAAGCTTAATATAGGAGAGGGTGGTAGAGGAGGAGGGGGAGGCGAGGGCACTACAGAATAAGATGGAGACGTTAAAAAAAAAAGAAAAGTTAGAGGGGAGAATCAGTGGAGGAAGATTAGGAGATTGTGGTACAATTAACCACACAGCATGCTGTATTATTTGGCAGGTAATTGCAACAGAAATGGTCCAAAAGGCTCCAGCAGCACAAACATGGCTAACTGGTCCAATTCCCTTATGGAACCAGCAGAGGTGAGGCCAAGCTGACAGCTGCCCTACAAGCAAAGTTTGGTTGGGACAGCAAAGTGGTAACATTCTTTTTTGGACTGTTACACTTGTTAAATGATGTAATATTAACGTAAAAACATGAGAACAGTGCCCTTGTGTTGTGCATATGTTACATTCACATTCTGAAAAATCTACATGTTTAGAAAATAAACGTTATCATTTACATTATCTTATTATTTAATATAATACCATTAGCTTTAATTTCGTGTAAAGCCATAGTTACATTAGTAAAATACTTTGAATTTACTTTGTTCTGTAACAGTACTGCAGTGTGACCTGGTCACTCTGCCACCATAGAGGACTGCTGTCAGGCCACCAGTTGGTAATCTTGCAAGTGTACCAAACAGCATGTTCAAACTAGAGATACACCGATTGAGTGACCAGGGACTGGAATTGGCTGATTTTCAGAGTTCTCGGCCCTCACGGTGACTGGGCGGTCACATACGAGGCGTTTCGTTACATGCACGTGCTTTTCAGCACTTTGGGTATTGCTTTTGATATGTTTGCTTGTTTTTTTTTTAAAACAATATTACAGTAAAACTGCCAGTCTGATTCATACCAGATTTGCTCAAAAGATGGCCAGTGACCCCTAGATTACCTGAAAAAACTTTTGCCATAATTGGGTCAAGGTCAGAGGTCACATTTTTCTGAAAATCTTGCAAACATAATAACTCCAGAACAATGTGACCTAGGATGTTCGAAGTTATACCATAGATGGATCTAACATAATAATGCCAATCACAGAAAGTGACAGTATTCTCAGTGGTTTGTATTTATTATGATTTTTAGCATTTTACATTTCTTGTTCTTACTCAATAAGTCAATAAGGCTCATAGGCACCCCGTTAAGATTTACTGAGACCTGGTAATTGTGTTAGAACTTGATTTGTGGCCCCAAAATACTTGTGAATAATTTTTTTTCAGTTGCTTCACTCAGAGAAGATCCTGTAACATTCTGCAGTTTGGAGGAAATTGTAAAGTTTAATAGTTTCTTTTATTATGAAAATAATGTTTTGCACTGAAGAAAACCTGGAAGAAGACTTTGTATCCAGTATGCTGTCAGCTACAGTTCTCAGAAGAAAAGATCAAAATAGGCAAAAATCTGCATTGGCAGGACAAACTTAGACAAAAACATCAGAAATCAGAAAGAAGAAAATTGCAATGGTGGCATCTCTAGTTTAAACCTTAGTAAAGTTAAAAAGGTGAGTAATGTGCTGTATCCATGTCCTGAGTTAGCTCAGTTATTTGTCAGAAAGTAGAGCAAAGTATATGATTGTATTTCTGTGCTCTGGTGAACTGAATCATTCCTCCACTATGCAAAGAGCGAGAGAGAGAAAAAAGATGGACGTAATACACTTTGCTACCTCTGCACATGCTGGCAATTGAATGGGGAGAAAAATGTCACAGCAGCAATGGGGCCGAGTGTGCTGGGTGGAACTGATGTGTGTGTGTGTGTGTGTGTGTGTGTGTGTGTGTGTGTGTGTGTGTGTGTGTGTGTGTTTAAGCGACTACAACCTGAGATCAACTTCACATTAAGAATTGCCCTGTGGGTAGTTTAACAATGAGAGCGCGGGCTGGCTGGGAAGAAATATGCATCGCAGTGAGACAGAGAGAGCACCAAGGTGATAGACGCACATATCATGCTGTGTGCGTTTTGACCAAACACTGTTTAATCTGTTATGGATTTTCTTGCCCTCTCCCTTTCTATCTCTCGCCCCGCATGCTTGATACTCTTTATGTGACTATCCTCAGCTCTAGCAACTTGCCATGCCTCGTGGCTCATGATTAAACAGTGTGGCGGGATTCAAAGTCAAATCTACCTTCGCTGTGCAGCAGGAAGCTGTCATCTTGCAAGTTTTAGGAATCAAATTAGTTTACAGAGGGCCCCCCACCCCCCCACCCCCCCACCCCCCCACCCTTTACCGCCAAATCTTTGCACTTAGCGAAATGTTTTCAGAAGGCACCCAGCGAACTGCAGCTTTCCCAGCTCCAAATTTCCTCTTAATATTGAATTGTGGAAAGACAAACTGCAGTTAAATGGGACTCCAAAGCATCTCTTGCATTATTAACAACCATGATGNCAATTAGTCAAACGTGGCTCATCATAAAAATAAAAAAAACTCAAACAAAACAGTGCAGATAATGCATTTCACAAATGTTTAATTAGATTGTATTAATTAGAGGCCTTCCTCTTGCCTTTCTCTTTCTTTTCTATCTTTTCCTCCCCCCTTTCTTTCCCTCTTCCCTTCCCTCTCTCTTTTTGTGATAGATCTGCAGCGTGACCCCCCAGTTAATTGAAACCCAGGAGACTCTTCTTGCATAAAATCAGATTTATCTATCCATAAAAGGATTTCGTTAAAAATAGTCCAAATCCAGTGGCTCACAACTATAAGCCTGCAGCTACCGAGGCGAGCCTGGCTCCAACCCCTTTCGCCCTCTCTCAGTCGCCACAGTAAAACAAGTGCTGCCTACTGCTAACTAGCTGGGGACCCATTAATTAATTGCAGGAAAACATAGACACTATGTCTGTGGGGCACATTTTTTTTTCTCCCCAAAAGAAAGAAAATGACTCTGTGTGTGTGTGAGTGTGTGTGTGTATTGTCCCTCATCCACGGCTCTTCTGAACTGTCTCCAGTGTCCCCAGACTATAATAAGAGGAAAGTAATGATGGGCCATAGTGATAATGAAAAACCATGCATCAAACAAAACACATTGATTCTGGGAGACGGGTCAAATGAATAGCAAGCGGAGTGGCAGAAAGATGGTCCAGTCAGTGCTGCCGGATGAGAAATATGTGCGTTACAGGCAAACTTAATATGTCTGTTGGCAAATATTAAAAAACTTTTAGCAGAGTGGATTTTTACAGTAAGAGGCCCAAGAAGGAAGAGACAGAAGAAAACTGGAGGAAGTTTATCAGCTCATTTATTTAGTTTCTAGCTATGGCCCCTGCATGCGTGTTGCCACCACAGTGGTAGTTTGGGACAAGTGCTGGCCCCTGTCCAAATACCTCTGGATTTATAGCATCGTGCCCCCCCCCCCTCCCCGGTGTCAGAGGTGTTGCTGTTTGGATCAGCGCCAGATAGCGATATTGGTGCAGTTATTTGAGAAACAGGGGAGGGATCAGAATCTGGGCGCCTAATTAAAGCAGACAGGGATTTTCAACAAATGCATACAAGAAGCGAGGACGTCTGCCTGGGGGAGCCATTATTGATGCGACACCCTAAAGACAGGAGTCGCATATGGGCATCTCTATCTGTAGGCTTTCCCTATTAATTCACTGGGGGGCACAGAGTGCCATCTCGCTTCCACGCGGCCGCCAACACTGTGGGAAACGGCGGCGTGATTGCGATCATGACACCCATGTGTTTGCTTGTGTAAGAATATGAGTGTGTATGAGCAGGCATTTATTTGCACGTGCGTATCGTATTTGGCTCCGAAGTGATACATGATGGGGCTGTGCTGTCCCTCCAATCAGTGGTTACACTCACTTCCCCCTCTCTCCTCCTACAGGAAATTAATAGGCAGCTGCCACTGATGCGTTAAATTGCTTTGTGTTGGGCACTGCAGACAACTGGATTATTTATTCTTTATATTCTCCATATTAGAACAACTGCCTCGTGCTTTGCTATTGTTTTTAAATGAGATCTTCTTTCTTAGTGTAGCGTTAGGAGCTACTGTGTGAAATTGTTTCAAAAGGTAAAAACGGCTGAAGGTTTGGCTTTCTGCCTGATGATGTTCGATCGGACGATGACGAACAACAGTGGGCAGCATAGTGGTGCAGTGGTTAGCACTGTTATCTCACGGCGAGAAGGTCCTGGGTTCGAACCCACCGTCTGGCATCTCTGTGTGGAGTTTGTATGTTCTCCCTGCATCTGCGTGGGTTCTCTCCAGGTACTCAGGTTTCCTCCCACAGTCCAAAGACATGCAGTTGGTGGGGTTAGGTTAGCTGGTGATTCTAAATTGCCCGTAGGTGTGGGTGTGAATGGTTCTGTTAACTGATAAAGTGCTTTGCCCAGTAGCCATGGGCCCAGCCTGGGGTTTTGTTTCAGCTGACCTCTCTTACATTCTTTTGAACAGTTTAGTTATTTTTTCTGTTTCCCATACAGCGCCATCTGCATGTCACCTGTGGACACTGTAAACACGTTGCACATCAGGTGAAGAGTATCCCTGCCTCCAACACACTCTGACGTACAGTGTTTCTGACCTCTGACCTTTTGGTAAAGAGCCCAAAGAAGAGCAATGTTCCCCACGGAGACCAATAAACTTTTGTTACTGCATTGTTGTAGATCTTTAGTTCATATAAATTCTGTTGCAGGACATTTGATCAAAGCAGTGTTGAGTCCTCTAAGAGCCTCATAACACTGGATTAGCTTTGCACACTGAAGACACAAAATAATAGTGACATTTTCCAACATTGTCAAAGAGAATTCAAACTTTTTCCTAGTTCAAGCTTCTGGATAGCCTGGAGATTTGTTTACATTCATGTGATAGTAAGAGCTGATTGTCTAGCTTTAGCAATGAGGCCTAGCAAGACAAGAAATTAGCATGGTGACACCGGGGTTTCTGAGACTCTGATGTGATGGTCCAAATAAGTAAGCCGAGCAACTGTGAAAAGAATTAAAATATTACTAGGTCATGGAAACAAGCATTTGTTGCAGTTCTTAATTGCATGTAATGGACTCATGAGGTCTTCCCTATTGTTTCTGGTCAAATATCATTGACATTAAGCATTTTGTATAGTGTATATAACTGTTATAACAACCTGCATGTGGCTCTTCTTCCTCCTTTGCAGTGATGGGGGCTTGCTGTTTCACTTTGAAGAGGGGATCCCCCCCACCACCCCAGTGGACCACTGTCAGTGGGAATCTCCTTCAAACCCGTGCTGCTGCCTGGCCCGGCATCGCCTCACGCTGCCTCCGCACATATGCATGTCATGCGGTGTCAGTGCCGAGGTGCGCTCTGATGTTATGGGGCCTGATGGCAGCATATTCCCCGCTGATAGCAATGATTGCTGCACTCAGGTATTGCTCTGAGTCTGTGTGTGTGTGTGTGTGTGTCTTGTGAGCCCGCCCTTCACGTTATGGGTCTATACCCGGGCTGACTGGTGATCCCCCTGCACCTATGCGAGTCCTCAGTGACAATTCAGCATGGCAGCCGCAGGTTTAAGGGGCAAGCGAGCCTTCTCCACTGTTCTCTATGCTCTGTTTCACTGGCTTCTTGCCCCCATTTCTTCCTCTTCTCACTTTAACCCTCCTATCTTTCCATGTGGCTGAGCTTGGAACAGAAGAGGGTGACTCACGCTGTGGCTGGTGTACTGAGGATCAGCACTATACTGCTCTATTTTGCATCCTCCAGTTAAATTTAAACCAATGCCCGGTGCTATGGGATGTAAAACGGCATTGGTCCTCACAGGCGCAAAATGCTACACTGCGTCTCCGTTCCCGCTACTGTTACCAAACCTCAGGGGACATCGGTGACAAGCTTGTCCAATCCTTGATTATTTTTTTTTTTTGTGCCTTTTTGAGTAAAAATAAAAGAACTAACTCAATAAGATACAAGATAAAATGTAAAGATCATAAGAGGAGATGGAAGAAATTTCAGAAAACTTATTCATATGAGGCCTTGGAGGAGTTTTTCCACCTGTATTAAAAACAGCGCTGAGTAATATTCAAGTTAGCTGTGATTTAACATGACATTTAGTAGATTTCTCTATAGCACACAGCACAGAGCTGCAGCAGGCAGCACCCATGGGAATCTCCTCTCCTGGTACACAGTTAACATTCTGCATTTGTCCGGCACTCTGTAATTTATTGGATCTCATCTGTCCGGGCTTTGATTTATATATTGATTTGAAAAATAAATAAAAGTGATAGGAACCTGCATTGGGGTGTAATGATGGACTGTGTCGACATGCAGGAGTAGGGATATGAAACATTGGGAGGAAATTAGATATTATGCCCCCAAGACAACTGCAGCCAGCAGCACATTCATTATTGGCTGGATATTTATTATTAAGAATTTCTCTTCATGAGTGACTGCTGCGGAATATTTCGACCGTGCTTGAGCAACCAAAATGGTGTGTGCGTGAATGTGTGCGTGTGCGCACTGTACAGTATGTGTTTGTACATGTGTGTGTGTGTGTGTGTGTGTGCAAATGGTTGCTGCCATGTTGCCAGTAGAGACAAGAAAGACAAGAAGAAGGCTTGGTTTGTCAGACTCTTAACAGGAACACACACACACACAGACCACACACACACACACACACTGCTGTCAAGCTCCTTAGGTAAAATGGAAAGAAAAAAAAAAAAGCACTTCATGCATAAAAAGTCACGATCTCGGTTACAGAACGCACCAGCACACTCTTCAACTCCATATTTCAACGTGACAGGACCGCATTTGAGAAAACAGTGGGCTAGAAAAATACTAGACAGCTGTTAAATACCAAAACTCCTTGCCAGGACTTCCACCACCGCTCTGCACCAGTTTTAATCACAGCACAGTGAATTTCAAGCGGCAGTATAGAAAAAGGGCTGCTGTCCAAGCCTCCAGAATTTTTATTTCATTTTTTCCCTCCCACTTCTCCGCTCTAATCCACTTCAATTATGTTTCCTCCCATTTCTCCTGATCACTTTACAGCTCAGCAGCACCTGTGCTAATTGTAGCTGTGATGATTGCTGATATGTTTTGCATCCTTAAAGGAGTTTGCGAGGGGGACGACAGATAAACATCCAGCCTCGGGGCTTTTTGAGAAGCATGGCTCAGCCTAGCAGATGGCCATCATATTATATGAGGAGAGCTTCTTACGCAGGCTGGTACGGGTGGGTGGGGTGTAATGAGTCTGAGGTAGGAGGATGAAGAGGTGTGAAGAAAGGCTGTTGTGGAGAGTGGAGGAAAGAGGGAGGAAAAGGTGGGGAGACTGGAGTGAAAGAAGGCAATGAAAGGCAAAAGAAGACATATAATGAGAGGGGAAATGAGAGCATCAGGAGGAGAGGGAAGGAGAGAAAGAAGGCGTAAGGAAAAAAGATAAGCTATTAAATGAATCTCAGCTCATTTAAATTTCTAATTCAGTACAGAAGTTCGAAATTTGGAGATGTAATTTGGTCTTTTGCTGAGAATCAGCCTTTAGGCTATGTTAAAGCTACAGCCAGCAGCTGGTCAGCTTAGCACAAAGAGCAGAAACAGCTAGTCAGCTCTGTCCGAAGGTGATAATATCTGCCCAACAGCACCTCCAAAACTCATTACGTGACAAACAAAACACAACATCGCTTTGTGACCACCACGCAGTGATGACAAAACTACAGGAAACTACTGCGTGCTGTCAAAAATAGTAGCATGATCCTATGTGATATCGTGGAATTGCATAGAAGTAGCGCAGAGCTTCAGGCGTGCTTTGCCTGGTATGCACTTTCAGTGTTTTATGTGTTATATTGATGGCAAATGCAAACTGGTTAGGGTAGGGTCTGATGGCATGGGAAAGTGTTGGCATAACACAAAATAAATGTTACTCATACAACACTTTTAGGTTCACAGTCTGCTGCGATGCCGTGTCCAGCTGGCTGAAAGAATGCATTTCCATGTAAAGTCTTCAGTTTTTATAGCTTATATAAAAGTTGTATTTGTCACATTAAGGTGCTGGAAGTTTAATTTATTGTTACCTTCAGACGGTCATGCTGGCTGTAGCTTCATATTTATCCTACCAATCAGAAGGTCGGTGGATCAGTCCCCGACTCCTCTGGTCTACGTGCTGAAGTAAAGAAAAATCATATCATCTCATTACGCTGATGTTATTCAGGCCCTTGCCACAGCAGCCAGCTTATATGTCACTGCAGAGTAAGCACTGGTGAAATTAACATCAACTGTGGTACTGTTCCTTTAAGATGGGCTTAGAGCACAGGTATCTGACACACTAAATAGAATAGGATCATAATTAATTTGATCATTCTGCCTGTGTTCACCCTGCTGAGACTTCTCAAAATGACTCCTGTGAAAAAGGCCCATCCACTTCAGTTTGTTTTCATGTTCTAAAAGAAGCATAACGGGCACAATGGGAGTGTGTGTCCCATTAAACCCAGGATGACAGGGACTGTGTCATCTGGTGACTGTGTGTGTGTGTGTCAGTACACGTCTCTGTGAGGGCAGCTGCATATCCCTCACCTCGCCACCTTCCTGCCCTCACTGACACATAGCACCCGTAATGAATGGCTCTGCCAGCTCTCCCCTATGTGGCCATTCGCGGTCTGACCGCATATTATATAGCAGCCTATCTGAGGTGGACCGCATATTATAGAGCAGCCTATTTGCTGGAATGATGAGCTGCGGACACCTCCCATTATTTATTAGGAAGGGCCTCAGCCGTGCGAGAGCAGAGGTTGGTCGGATGGCCTGGGTTACCAGGTGTGTGTGTGTGTGTGTTGGGAAGTGGGGAGGTGGAAAATGAAGAGCAGAGAAAGAATAGGAAAAAGACAAGTGCAATCTCTGACGACTGCAGCTGCATTAATCCGTTTCCTGCTCTTGTATGTTTGCTCTAATTACAGCTTCGAAGTCACTTATCATTAGAAAACACAACAAAATGTCAAAGCTTTATGTTTTTTTTTCTCACCTACCTATTTTGGTATGTATATATGTATATGTGTGTATTTAAATATATATATTTTTTTCTTTGTTTTGTTTTTGTGTTATTTACTGGTTCATGTTTATTATTCCAATTAATGTCTTATGTTATAACTGGAATGTTTGTCTGTTCTGATGTTCACTATTGTGTAAAATCAGAAATAAATCATACTTAAAAAAACAAAATGTCAAAGCACCATAGTTAAAAAAATAGCCAACTTCGGTAGATGGCAAATTCCCCTGTGGCTCTGAAAAATGGCCAAAATCCTAACTGTTCTAACAGGGGTCAGCCGGCTTTGTTAGGTGTGTTCTCTCGGTGCTAAAAGACAAATGATGTACTTTGCCTTGGGTCAACTGGGCTTTCCCATCCCATAATGACCTTTCAGGGAGCTGGAAGAGAATAGCCTTTCCCATAGCGATAAAGCAGTTCTGTACGCTGTACATCAAATGTATGTAATGGCAAACTAATGTTTTTAACCCGTAACATGACCCCGCAACCTCTAATGGACTGTTTCACTGCTCATCAATCATACAAAGACAGTATTAAAGTGAGGCAGGCTTAAAAAGAGGAGGGAAAAAAATCGTTTTTCCCATTTTCTTGCTCGTGTGAAACTCAAATCTACAGCCAAACAAGAAAGCATCCAAAGTAATTTTCTGTTTTCAATTGAGTTATGTGCTCCCAATCTGTGCAACACTTGCCATTTCACTGTAGAAGAAAACTTAGCAGTCGTGTGTGTGTGTGTGTGTGTATATACTGCTGCACTGCCAAAGGTTCCCTGGAGGAGGGAAGATCTCTGTCAGTTTGTCATCACACACAAGCTGCCAAGTTTTATGAAATACCAAATTACTAATTGGCCCAGCGTTAGGTTTCCCGCCTGGAAGTGAGACTGTAATATCGGGGCCTCTATTAGGATCACAGAGAGAGCCACACTCAGCGTGTCTCCTGCTGAGCTGGCAAGTCTCCGTCATTTCACAGCACGCCGGTGACACGTGCGTACACACAAAACGATAATGAAGGACAAAAGCCTTCTCAGACATTTTCGCCGTATTCGTGGGCTACTTAAAACATCGATGTCCAACGTTGAAAAGCAGCACCTCTAACCACTTTGTACAGATGTAATTGTTAGACTATATGCTCATACATTAACAGTCAAAGCCTTATTAGCAGAGCACGATGACGTGAGAGCGGATGCATGAAAAAAAAAAAAAAACTGGGTATAAATCTTAACAAAAAATGCTTTAACGGCCCTACAGGGGGTGCAGTGGTGCGCCTGGGGTTAGAACCAGGTGAGAGCTTCATCATACCATCATTTAGAAAGACTGTGAATTGGCATTTATGTGACACACAGACACACACACACAGAATGGATCCAAATGGAGAAGGCGGCCTCGGCACTGTGAAGACTGCTGTTTATTTTCCGTGTAGCTGTGCTATCTTTTTTTCAGGACTCCTAATCAAACACGCCCAAGGCCACTAGATGGATGAACACACACACACATTTTGGCAACATTTCAACTCTTCTCTCAAGCGGTGCAAAGGGAGAGAGTAAGGGCTGGCTGACAAACCAAACAAATACAAACCCCTCCACTGTAATTACTAAATACATGTTTTATTGTAAAACGAGCTCGACCCTTTCACCCAAACATATGGTTAGCAAATTATGGCAGCGGATACTGTTGATGTGCGGTAGCTACCGACTCTCTATTCCCAAAAACGTGACCACACATTACACACATTTTCATCAATTGGGGTTCAGATAGATAATGAATTACCAAAAAAAAAAAAACTATGAAAGACACTTTTAAAAAGACAATGGTCCCAAAAAAACAATATTTCCCTCCATCTTTCTGGCACATGCAGGGGCAAATATACATTTTTTAAAATCATGATGTATGATTTTCTTTTAGAATTGGTGACAATAATTTCAGACATGACACATGGATCTCTATACTCTCTCTTTCAAACATTTCAATTTTGCTCCAACCACTAAAGGTTTTAAGTGTTTGTCAATTCCAGTGCAAAACGGTGTGATTTGGTGAGCTAACGAGCTGGCTTCCCTTTAGAAAGTCTCGTACAGTGTGTCCTCAGTGTTGTACAACACGTTGGAAAAGTTTCTGTGGGGCTTTGAAACTTTGCTTCACAAGACCCCCACTAGGCATCGATCCCCTTTTAAAACACAGTTCCTTCATTTTACTGCAGACAGTGCTACTTCAGTTAACCAGCGGTGTGCTGGTAGACAGATGGAGCACAGCGACTCCCTCTCCCACAGTTTGTAAGGCTGACTGGAGCTCCAACCCTGCATACCCATCTTTGGCTCAGCATTAGTGGTGATGAGACCCGCGGCTCAGGCGCACGCTTCAGCATATCCTCTGGGAGTTCTGGGCCAACACGACCCCAGAAGTGGCAGAGAGAAGCGGTCTGCCTGCACAGGACTTCCACTGAACCTTTGGGTGTCTCCTACACGTTTTGTGAAAGAAATCGGACTTTCTTTCCCGCCAGCAGCCAGCTCCTGAGGTCCTTGATGGAGGGAAGCTTCATTTTGTCTTTGTTTTTACTGTAAACACTCAAAAAAATTCCAAAGAGCACCAGAAGGCCGGCCCAGATGTACCTGATGAGGGCAAAGACAGAAAGGTTAGATGATTTCCATATAAATGAGAAAAGAACTGCATTTTTTTAGACGTGGAGGATATGTAGTAAGACTGAGTGAAGGTTTATGTGCACAAAAATCCACAGGGCACTGTTAAAAATAATGAAACAGAACTTTTTTTTGGACAGTTCAACTTAAGTTCCTTTTTCCTGAACCTGTGCAGTTAGTGGTGAAAGAAAGGACTAATGCTGCTGCTCCATCAAATACTTACAGATACAGATGCTATTTAATGATAATACAAACTAGTACTACAGTCTCTTGGTTTTAGCTGCTGCCATAAAAGGGACTCTGAGTCCAGTTAAGGGTGAGGGCACACACCAGCTGCAGGGCGAATGAAGTTGGCTGTGATGACACATAAAAGTTTTTTTTAATTTCAAGATACATACACATGCTTTTTAAAAAAGCCACAGTTTTGAAGCCGAGCAGCGGATGTGAAAACGAGACCTCTCTGACAGCGCAGAGGGCGAGTTAAAGGGCGAACAAACGAGCCAAGGACAAAACGAGAGAGCAGAGGAATATTCGTGGTCTGCAAATGGACTGAGGACATAAAAACCAGGGGCAGGGAAGCCAGATTTTTTTTTTTTATTAGTCAAAGGAGGGGGTCAGTGGTCACGCTGTAGACTTACTTTAAACTAGGAGGAAACTCTTTAAAGTCAAAAGGTGACGTACTTACTGGAAAGTGAAGGGTTTTGTGAAGAACATGAAGGAAAGTACGATAGTCATGGCCTTTCTCCCAGTGGTCACTGCACAGGAATCACACACAGATGGCACCATCAGTGACACTAATTAAATTAAACATACTGGTAATTCATTATCTATATAACTGTGCAGTGAAGACTGTGAAATATGCCTATTTGCAGTCTGTGCTAACAATGCTGTTTTGACAGAAGAAAAAAACGAATTCTGGGAATTAGAGAAAAAGGAAACTTGACAAACTGTGACTCTGACCTGTTACTGCAACCAAAGCTCCAAAGAGCTTGATTAAGGCCAGCACAAAGGAGATCCCAAAATAACCCGTAAGAGAGAAGAAGAATGCATAACCATATGTCTTCACAGGGTGCTGAGAAGGAAAGAGAACAGATAAACCAACAAACTCCAGATAACAAAAAAAAGCACTGCATCCCTCTGCTACTGGAAAACATCAAAACACATTCAATCCACAAAGTTACAGCTGAAATATAAAACCAGGAAGTTTAATATACTGCACAGAAGAACCAATACATTTGCATGTCTTAAAATGTACCCATTGTTTTCAATGCTTACAACCCCATTAAAAGCCAGGGACATGTAATCATATCATCTTAAGGTATATTCACCTCTGAGCAGAAGGCTACAGCTGGTCCCAGCCCACCAACACACAGCAGGCCCGTCAGGATGTAGACAAACCCGATGGAGTACGAATACAGCACCTGGCAGTAACAAAAACACAGCATTCACCACAACACGGGACACACGAGTGCTTTCAATCATACCGTCTAACAAGGCCGTGCATTCTGGATTTGCATTAAATTAAAAGTGCTTTTAGATTTATATTATTTTACTAGTGTACCATCTCAGAGTTGGAGCCATTATGGAGTTTCATGGCTTTCTCTTGCACGTTTCCAATGGCAGCATCTGCACACAGTGCCAGGGAGATGAGGAGGACACCTGCGTGCCACAGAAACATGCACATACACCCATTCAGCACGGAGAAGGTGAAACATTAGCAAATATATTAAGTTAATGGAGCACAAACAGACATTTTATGCACTACAATAGAAGTTTATCAAAGAGTAAAAGGAAAAGAAGACGCAACAGCTGTCAGCAGTTACATGTAAATGATACACATGTACAATCATGCTAAAAAGGAAAGACACCCTCTTTCAGATCTAAGGCTTTCTATTTCAGAACACAATAAAAATCACCTGGTTGATCCTTAGCAGATCTTTGACGTATTTAAATACAACCTCAGATGAACAGCAACATGTGGTATATTACAATGTGTCGTTCTTTATTTAACAAAAACTAAGGCAATATGCAGAAGCAGTGTGTGAAAAACCCTTACTGCTACTAAGTAAGGGTGCTGCTAATCAAATGCACTTGATTAACTGATCAGCAAGTGCGAGCACCTCTTCAGGTGTGTGATAACACGATGCCAAAGAGGAAAGACCTCAGCAATGATGGTAGACAAGCTGAAGTCTACAGTGAGAAAGATTATTCAAAAGGTGGAAAACATATAAGACAGCTGCCAATCTTCCCAGGAGTGGACATCCCAAAATTCTCCCAAAGGCCAGACAATGCAGCGCTCGGAGAAACTGCCAAAACTCCGAGTTAAATCTCAGACTCTACAGGCCTAAGTTAGCACGTTAAAGTTCATGACGGAACAATTAGAAACAGTCTGCATGACTTGTTGTACAAGTATGGCTTGTTTGGAAGGGTTGGAGAGGGGATGACTTGGGCTTCTTTTGCAGCCACAGGACCTGGGCACCATGCAGCCATTGAATCAACCGTGAGCTCCTCTGTACACTGAAGTATTCTAGAGTCAAACAGAGGCCATCGGTCTGACAGCTAAAGCCTGGCCTAAAGTATGTCAGCAAATCTACAACTGAATGGCTGAAAAAGAAAAGCGTGAAGGTGCCGCAGTGACCCAGTTAAGACAGCTGTGCAAAAATGAATGAATGTCCATAAACCACAATGAACTGAAGCAAAGTTGTAAAGAAGAGAGGGACAAAATCCCTCCACAACAATATGTCAGACTGGAAAACCTATTGCTGCTAAAGGTGGTTCTACAAGCTACTGAATACTTTAATGATACGATAATGAAAATAAGAGTGTAATATGTGTTGTTGCTCATCTCAGATTTTATTTGCCTAATTTTAAGACCAGAGAATTTTTTTGATTACATCCTGACATGCAAACCTTTAGAATTGAAGGAGGGCGTCCATGCTTTTTACCATGAGTGTAAACGTGTACGTGTGGCAGATGTAGCTGCTGATATCCAGCACATGTTCTTCCCCTTTACCATGACTCTATTTCACAGGCATTGAAATGTCCTGAGGTCAGTTTATTGTTTAAAAAAAAATTAAAAAACCCCCCAAAATTCACTTTTTACAAATCAAAGCTGAATGTCAGTGCTTTTTATTGTCTAAGTCATCTGCCTTCTTGTGCACAAATGACCAACAAAAGCTCCGTTTTTTTTTTTTTAAGGTAACAAAAGAAGTTTGCCTCTAACTGCAGCTTCCTGAAGTTTCTTGATGGACTTTGCCACACCAACATCTCTGCAACAATATTATAGGAGCCTTGGTGTGAAAACCATCAGCGGTTGCACTCAAATGAAGTACCTGTGACATTGAAGTTTGGGGCCACTTTGCTGTCAGCTAGTGTAAACCAGATGAGTCCCAGACTCATGCAGAGAGCAGCAGACACGTCAGCCACATTATAGCGTTTACCTGGGACATAAAGACACAGCAATAAGTTATTTACAATATCTTGTATATGTAACCCTGAAATCAGAAACTTTCCAGTCTTAAATCTAAAGCCAGTGTTACTCAGGTCACACACAAAAATAAGGAAAACTTTTTAAAACTAAAAACAGCAAGAAATCTACACTTTAATGTATGACACGTGTAACACTCTAAAACACTGCAAGCACAATAAACCAAACTGAGAGACAGGGAGGAGTTTCCCCTCAAGCACAGCTTACAAAGAAACCTTTGAAGGATGACCCACCTTTAATAAACAGAGGTTGACATTGGACTGAGGTAAAAACATAACTAATAAAAGTTTTTGCAGCGGATATTGTTCACAATTCAAAGTTTCTTAGATTGTGCATGAAAAAAAAAACAACTGAAAATGAAAAAAGTGGGGGGAGATAAAACAACAGGATGAAGGAGTCTTTCAAAAACAGGCTGACGGACGGATGCCTCGAGGTTGACAAGGGGACGCAGCATCAGGTTGTGGTCGGCTTTGATTCCCTGACTCGCCTTTGAAGGGCCTCACATCAGATGCACCCCCACACCCCACCCTCCATCCATCCATCCGTCCGTCCGTCCATCCATCCCTCTCTCCCACCATCTTTCCTCTTTGCATTTGGAGTGAACAAATTCTGTTTTCCACTCGACCCCTTGAGGGACCGTGGTCCTCACATCTATTCATCCAGAGAGAGAGAGAGAGGGCGAGATGCAGGGAAGGGGGGAGGATGCACAAAACCCATCTGACGTTCAGGACACGGAACCTTGAGAAGGCCAGCGTGAGGATGAAAGGACAGACAGAAGCGAGAGCGGGGTAAGAAACTGCACAGGCTGCCGAACGGGCTCTGACGACCGACAACTACAGACGCCGACGAAAAGGATGTGCTGAAAGTTGAAAGGTGGTCACTGCTTCAAAGGAAACGTGTGATGACTGAAATGAGGTGAAAAATGCACCTACTCTCCAGGCAGCCTGCCTGTATTTTGTTTAAATGGTTATATTTTTCCCCCTGTAACTGATGATGTAACATTCACGTTCATTATCTTGTGAATAAAAAAAAAAAAATCTTTTTCAGGTGTTCTGAAAAGACTCTGTTCTCATACTTCTTGCCATACAGATTTGAGCTAAATGTACAATTACGGATTTATTTTGTTGAAATGATGAAAACTCCAGAGATCATAATTACAGATGTATTCTCTAGGGGGGGGGNCCTTTAAGCTGATCTAAACTGTTGATTTACATTTCGACTGGAACAATAATTATGTTGTTGTTTTTTGTGAATGGATACTATTACAGCAGTGTACGCTCATAATAAACAGGGCCAAATAACGAGGTCAGCGTATTTGCAGGTAATCCCTGTCAGCCTAAAGTGCTGGTTTCAGTTTTTTCTACTCTTTATGATGTCATAGAAAGCGGATATCCCTAATATGGCCCCCTGAAGTACGCAGCTCTGGCTGTGAGCACAGCAACCACAACTACCTGCTGTTCGAACCTTTTGTCTGCAAGGGGCAGCCAATCAGAAGAAAACTGGCTTAACGGAGGAGGAGGAGTTACCGCTGGAGGACGAACTTGGTGGCTGCACCAAGTAAGTATAAGTAAAGTATAAGGTAAACAGGGAATACTGTGAACATGGAGTAATAGAAAAAATAGTTTAGTAAACAAGAAGGAAACTACAGATCTACTTTTAGCTATTTTGAAAAGCTAATTTAGAGTCAACTTGACATGACATACTAGAGAGACTGGATAGCTTGGCAGCACCTCGGGGTCCCCCGATCAAGGCGGGGAGAGGAAAGTCTGGGGGTCTCTGCTCNCCCCCCCCCCCCAACGACCAAGAGGGAGGAATGGATAGAAAAGAAAGGAAAAACAAAAACAAACAAGCTACCACCAAATAAATACATAATACAAAACGACTTCTAACACAGAGGAAACTGCAGATGCAGCTCGAATAATTTCACAATGAGAAAGGCAGAGGACTGCAGTCTACAGAGCGCTACAACACCGATGCACGTGGAGCACACAGCAGGAAGGATGAAGATATGTGCGGTGTACACACTGTAAACACATATCCATATAAAACGCTGACCTTGTATAAACACTCCTCCAATCATGACTGGGATGAGTTTACAGCACTTGAAGATGACCTGTGTAGGGTAGTTCAAGTAGCCCAAAGAGGTATTTGACAGGCCCATAGTGCCCACTGTTAGAAATGCTATGATCATATAGGTCTTTCCTGGTATCCTGGAGGAGACGAAATGTGAAAAAAAAAAGAAGGAGAAAAAGTTGGACACAAAATGTGTTTTATAGACTGAATACATAACATAAGGGTAAAGTCTGCCCCGTGGGAGCAAATCATCATGTGTAGTCGTACCTTCTGCGTTTGTCCTGCGTGAGCTGAAGCTCTACTAATCCAAACATGGAGTAGAAGCCAAACTGAACCAGAGTGAGGTACCAACCAAAAGGCTTGAATCCTTCCACAGAAAATATCAACTCCTACGAGGAGGGACAAAAACAAAACAAAGCATACTGAACAGCCTTTTCTCAGTTTTATTTAAATCTGTCATGATTTTGAATTACACATCCACACTTAACTAATCATTTCAATACGTGTGTGCGTGAGGTCGTGTTTTTTTCCTGTTACCTGCAAGTATCCATACACGAGGTAAAAGAGGAAGACTCCAGCCACACAAATGAAGAACTGCGTGGGCGCACTTAAGCTGCTCAGGTTGATCCCCAGAACCCTCAGCTCCTCCACAGACTTTATATGAGGTGACATCACCTCTGTAGACGAGGGGATGGAGATTGAAATGTGCTTCCGCGAACTGTTGTAGCCCACCAGGCCATATTTGGCACTCATTGTATCGGCGGCTGCTGGAAGCTGCGGGGATATAAAGACAGATCTGATGCACCTCCTTTATGACACTTCGGAATAAAGCGCAGATTGCAGCTCTGATAAGCCGAGAGAGCTCAAGGAGGCATTTCATCATGCTTGTGTCTACAAAATGCACCCTTCAAACTGCATGCAGTTCAGAAACTAGCATTAGATAGGCTAACCTAATATTACAAAGTAGAAAATGAATGATGGGGTGGATCAACTAAGCCTGGAGCCGAGTTTTCATCACCTCATGTACGAGACAGTGACCATTCATGGAGTCGTTTTTATGATGACAGCAAAAAAACAAAACGAACAAAGAAACGTAACCACAGTGGCATCAACCTGTTGAACACGTTACACCCAGGGAACTGTGAAAGAGGCGACTAAATGTAGCCATTTTTTCTATTGAGTATGCAAACTGTCCTAGCAGGCAGTGCAAAGCAAACAACTGATCGTAGTGTAAACACTCATGTATGAATGCCACTCAGGTTTTAGTAATGCAGTCTCTTTGACGCTGGAGACACTGTCATTATTATGCATGCACAGATGAGTGCCACAAGTTCCCCAAAAGCTTCTTTTAATTTTTCAAATTAAACCGTGAGTAGTGTTAGTGATCGCTGCCTTTAAAGTCAGTCAGTATATGCTGTGTTCAGTACAATTCTGCCATGATTTCAGAACAACAACACTGAAAGACATTCACTTAAGCATCCACCACACTGCAGCTGTGCTTCATTATAACACATAACTTAAAATGACTGCTCTTTGTTTTCCCGGTGTTTAAAGTAGCCGGTAACGGTGGCTAGGCTATGAAGCAACCAGTTTCTAACGCCCTGGCTGAATAGAGGCTGCCATTTGTACAGACAGCAGAGATTAAGCGTCTAAAAGCCAATCTAGTATCAGCGTCACCTTATCGCACGTTTGCTGTTAGCGGCATATTTCGCACCTGGCATTGCTTTACCAATCAGCCGAGTAAGCTACCACAGCAAGCTTGTTACCTTCAACGACACTTCCGGGTGTCTTTACGTGCGCTTATCCTCGTTTCAGAGGCGACACCGGTGAAAATCATTCCTCTCGACGCGCCGGCTTCATCTTTTGTACACTCTGAACATTTTCGTGTTTTTACTCCCCAGTGACAAAAGGCCAAAAAGCGCTGAGAAGCGTGCTAGCCTGCTAAAGGCTACACGCACTTGCAGGGCTGGCAGGCAGAGGCAGCCAACAACTTCCGCTCCGCTCCGAACTCTGAACTGCACCGCTATTGGTCCACGGGGACACACGCTGACCTACAGGTGGGCTATTTCACGTTTTAGCACCCGTAAAAAAAATGTATCGGTCCATGTCGGCTCGACACAACCACAACAGAAGTGAATTAGTAGCTGCATTTACTTCCAGACAAACCAGACAGCCTGTATTTGCTAGCCTACCTGGGTGGAAGAGTCCATCCTGAGCAGGGAAGGTGCACGGCGTTTCCTGCCACTCTCACCTCTGCCATCAGGTAGAGGCTGATCTGGTTAGTCCAGCTGGTTGACAGCGTGTCAGTTTAAGTTTCACTTTTCATTTTCAACGTTTATGCTATGATTAAACTAATACTTTAAAAGGGAAATTTCATGCACAAATTTAAAAGCTGGAGGCAAATCAAATATTATTACTCACAAATGTTTTAGGGGTAGTTTATCATTTTGACATCACGCTGCTTTACACCCCAAACTTGTGACCTTTTACTTTGCACATCCGTTTACACCCAATACTGTAGCTAGACTTTATAGATTTTTATTTTATTTTTTTAAAAGAAGAAAGTACAAGTTTAATATGCTGCTTACATGTCAGTGCACCTGCCATCATTTGACGAGTGACCTATAAGAAGCATAAACTGTGCCTGGTTTAAATTTGTCACCTTCGGGGTCGTCTCCTTGTGCATTTCTTTTTTTTACCCTCCCTCTGCCCTTCCATCGCTCCCTGGAAGTCACGTTCACGCAGCTGTGGATTTAACTGCAGACCGTAAGCTTGTGAGAGAAAACGTCAGCTTCTGTGAGAACTCGTCAGTCAGATCCAAACCTGGTCTCCAGTTAAGGCATTGTGTCAGGAGTGTGATCAGAAACATGCTCAGCTGTTTCTTTGATATTCAGTGTTGTGCACAGTGAATTTGTCCCCAAGGGTTAGTCTGTGAAGGCAGAGTTCTTTGTAATGTCTTCAGCTGTCTGAGGGAAAGCGTTAAACAGAAACGACTTAAACTGTGGCGTTTGCCGTTTTCCATACTGTGGCCGTTTAAAGAGCATTAAAAGAAGCACAGTAGGTTTTCCCCAACCCATCATAATTGTCCCTGTCAACCCTACATTCCTCATTTGGCTCTTTGAGACTTCATCCTCAAGTTGCTTTGTTTATACTTTGTATAGGAACAGTTGCAGGACTTTTACATTACGTCTGGTACATAAGCTGTATATCACAGTCATCACCACCAACATTTATCTGCAATTTTTCTGGACTACTTAACTGCAATGTGAATGCATTCATTTTATTTTTAAAGGAGTTCAAGTATCACCAGTGCAGATACTGAAGCTGTACGGACAGCAATGCTGGCCAGTTATAGATGAAATGGCATAAGTTGCAAAAGAATCATAAGAAAATGGATGGATGAGTATTGTTGTCATGTGGGGCAGCGTTTTGAGTCAAATCACGGATCTCTGTTGTTTACAAGTTTGGTTTTAAAAAAAAAAAATCTAGATTCCGCCTTGACTTTCTACATTTCCTCTTTCCATCATTCCAACATTCTTCCACCTTTATCCTCATAAATTTCCCCATCAACTCTTCCCTTCCTTCACGGTGCTTTCATGTTCATATAAGCTTTCCTCCCTGTCACAGTTCTTTTGCTTTTCCCACCCCTTATTGCATTATTCCTTACTCAACCTTCTCTGTTCTGGCTCTGTCTCTTGGCCATCTCATATCCCTGCCTCTCCCTCTTTGGCTTCCCCAGCATAAGGCATGAAGCTCTCTTTTTGCCCCCTCATTTCCCTCCTCCCTCATCTAGCCTTCCTTTCTCCCTGCTGTCCAATCTCAAATCCTTCCCTCTGCCTGCCTCCATTCTCTCTCTCCCTGTCCTCCTTCCCCAGCCAGAGGTTAATACACTCCAGGATGGCATTATTTCCTCCCCAGCCCTCCAACAATATAAAAATTCAGAATGGACAGCTCAATCCCTCTTCCATCTCAGATTTGATTGTAATGGTATTGCCTCCTGTCCCTGGGAGGCCCCTGCCGCCTCGCCAACCCAGCCTTTATGACACTAAATGGCCAGGCTACAATTTTTCCATCTTTTCAAAAAATTCTGTTAATAACTCATTTGGAATGAGCCGTCGACACTCCCTGGGCTGTCTGTGGCCAGGTCTCTCACCTCTCTGCTCACAGGGGTCACAATATACAGAAAAAGATGCAGGGCTGAATCGCAAATGTAAAAGGTTAATTAATCTCCCTGAATTTACAATCCCATTCCCCCATTCCCCGTGCACTCCAATTGACAGTCCCACAGAGACAAAAATGTCATATTTACAACCTAGCATGGAGAAAAGTACTCAGCAATGCACAGCTGTCGAGCACAGGCGAAGGCCCGTCCGTCCACTTTTCCTCCTCCCCTGTCCAACTTTACAAGTGCAACCATTCATCATGCATGATGGATTTATGTAATAAAACCCATTTCCTTTTCCCATACGATCCTATTAAATAATAAAATAATTATTTATTGATTATTCAAAAAGGTACATATGCGCGGGTAATGGCTTTGTACCACACCACTGGACCTGCAATAAATAAAGCAGGCAGTGGGAAGGCTTGAGAGAGACAGAGAGGAATAAAGCAGAGAGAGAGGGAGGAGGGGGGAATGAAATGACTTTTGAACTAGTGAAATCTGGATCTAATATGGCCTCTTGCAGTACAGATCAGGAAGGACATTATCAGGAGGCTCATGTGGTAGTGCGACCTATGAATGGTTTTAATATTGTAAATCGACCACAGAAATTAGACGAGGCAACCGGGTCAGAGAGTTTCTGCTAAAGGATGACAAACACCAGTTTTCTGTCTGACAGGGTTACAAGTGTTTACTGTATTGAATGGATCCAGCGAACACCCAATAAAACACATGATGAGATGTTGGTGTTAAGGTGGGGTTAGGGAAGGGTAATAACACCTATTTTAATCAATAAAACAAAAAATTGTGGGAACTTTTTGCTCCTAAAAAATGTCTTCTTGAGCTACTGCGAGCTGCCCAGCAGTGTGAGAGCGATGACAATGATTAAAAAAAACCCAACTTCTTTATAAGGTCCACTCATACAAACACTTTGTCCTTAAACGATGCTGCATTTTATTCATTATTCACCATCAGTATCATTACAAAAAAACCCCTCTGCTCAGCCGTGGATCATTTCAAAAGAGACACTTTAATGTCAGCCACATATTACATTGAGGGCTTCTTAATAACCCATTTGTGTTTGGTCTTATCCTCGGCTAAAGTGCACTCGCTCTCCGTTGTCTTTTTCCTGGGCTTGTCTCAAGCCTCCTGCATGCTACGGAAAACAGATGCTATCTCGGCTATATTACTTCTCAAAGCACTCATATCCTCTCCCATGTTATTTTCTTTGATCTGCTAGGCTTGCTGCTCTTACATTTTTCTCTCTCCCCCCCCACTCCTCCCTCCTCTTCGCCCCCCCCATCTCCTATCCTCTCTCTGCCAGAGAGCAGAGACAAACCGGCCTGACTGGTTCATGGTGGCTGTGGACCTTTCAAATTCAGCTCATCTGTTCTCTGTCATCAGAGGGCGAGAGGTGCACGGCGTGTCGCCTCTCTTAGAGTCTCCGTTTAAATGAGCCTTTACCGTCAGAGGGGCTGAGTGTCAGTTTACGTCCAGTAAACACTTTAAACTGAGATCGCAGCTGTTAGATTAGTAGGTTTTTTATGAGTTTTATAAGAAAAGGCAGCAGTTTTGATGATGGATTAGTCAAAAAGTCCAAAGAATTTTTCATTCCTGTGCTCCAAATGCTCAGTTGTGCAATAATATCAAGCATAGTTGCTTTGTATAAGGAGAATAATTTAGTTACAAGTGGCTTGCGTTGATGGGAATTTTGTAGAAAGTTTGTATGATGGTAAACTTTTTTTTTTTTTTTTTTTACCCCTTTCACCAAAGCAAGTTCAGGCTTTATAAATAATGGGTGGCAGGTCATATCAGTATTTTATATTCATGCATTTGTTATAGCAGGTTATAAGCAGTAATAACAGTGTGAATAGGGGCCACTGAAGCCAGGCACAAGAGACTGGGGAATCTCTGACTTTCTTATGAGCAGCCAGGAGGGGGAAGCATCCCTCTTTGCAAGTGTGCTTAGAAGAAGAGGAAAGAAAAAAGTAATTAAGCAAACAATTTACCAGGAATTGTGTGTCTGCTTATCCAATCTACCATACTCGCTTTTGCTCTAATACATACAGACAGAAAATGGAGGGGGGGGTGGGTAGATTGTTTTTTTTGGTCTCCTCAGAGTGACGGTAAATGACACACATGTTTCATTGCCCATTCATTTAACCTGCACTGTGCTTATGAAGAGAAAGGGATTGCAAAACAAATTACGTAGTGTCATTTAATTAGGAGTTTGGCTGTGAGCAATAATCCTGTTTTTTTCTCATAACCTTTAACTACTTAATGGATTTGAGAAGCTATTACCTTTCAAGATTTCCGTTTTTAATTATTTGGAGTATTGTCACAGATATGAAATGTCAATCACACACCAGGATTAATGCTGCGCTTTATGACTGGATACTATTTACTTATGGATTGAAGCTGGAGGAGCCCTCTCAGCTGACAGGTTTGCAAATGCAACAAAACTTTGTAATATACGAAATCCTGCTTTGTGTCATTTATGCTTGTGCGCCCATTTGCTAACAGCCTAATTCCAAATCCACGAGAGGCCATTATTTACTTAGATATTATAATTATATTTATGATAACGGCGAGCCACAGTAAACCTCGTAGTAATATTAGAAATGCTCTTATGTGAAACTTGGATTGGATTATAATAATGACTCAGTTTTAATATGTACAAACTCAATTTATAGCTTTCCTCCTTTGGCGTTTATACTGCAGGTGTGCATGTGTAAAAATATAATCTATGCTACTTGCGCATGTGTGTTTGGATAAGTCCTCTGCAGAGGAACTACCTCTCACCCTGATCACGTTTAGACGACGCTGTGAAAGTAGCAGAGAGAGTTTGTTTAGTTTCCCCTGGAGGACATCGCCGTTCTCTGCCAACAACCCACGTACTGTGACGCCAGGCCTGACTGTGTATACAGATATCCGCTTAAATACATGAGCCATCTGAGGTACCCTTGATTTTTTTAATTTTTTTTTCCTTCCCTTTTTCTTTTTTTTTTTGCCAGATACTCACAAGACCTGTGTCCTGATCTTAAATCAGCACTTCTCCTAGTACAGCACGCTCCATACCTGGACAAAACGGATAATACGTGTCTATTTTGAATTCTTAAGTAGATCCAATATATATATATATATATATATATAT
>JASGAU010411254.1:0-24326 GCA_030220045.1 Australoheros facetus
TCCGCGGCCGCGCGCTAAGCAGATTTGCCTGCCTGGAGCGGGGGAGAGGTAATAGGCACCGTTAAACAGCAGCGTGACTATGGGCCGGGGCCGCAGTGCGTGGCAATGGCTCCTCCACGGACTGAGTTAAACAGCCGGCGGCCCACTAACCCATCGGCCCACCGGGGAAATCCCCGGTAGTAATGTATGCCAGTCCGCCCCTGCTCCCGACTGGACAGGCTGAGCAGAAGTTAGTTATTCTATGAAAGATAGATCAACTCTGACAACACAAAAGTTGATACACTTTGTGACCTAAGTTGAAATAGTTGTTGGACTTTAGAAACTAGCACATCACACTGAAGAAGTTGTCCTGCAAAACTGGCAAGAAAGCAGATTTCTCCTTTGTTGTGCTGCACAAGTCTTACTGTGTGTGTCAGCCACACGGTGGTTCATCTGAAACTAATTCATTCACTTGGTTTTGTGAATGTTTGAGTCCAAGGAGTGACATAATTGATACTTTCATCTGCTGTTTGAGAATAAAAAAATATTCTACTGTGGATTTGATGCACATCTAGAGATGTGTTTAGCAGTATTTTAATGAGAAATTCAATTTACAGGATTATGTTTACTTTTACTGCTGTGGATATTTTGGTTTGTACATTGATACAATGAGCAGTGTACTTTGATTCTAACATCATTTTTTTAATATTTTGGAAGTTGAACTGGAGGGTTACATATTTACTTTCAATATATGAAGCAGTTTCACTTCATGAATGTTGCAGTGATGTTACTATGATCTGACATACTGCTGTACAACGTGAGACCTAAAGAAAGGCATTAGAAATATACTGATTCCAATATAGTCAGAATATGACTTTACGTTCTCTGTAGTCCTGTTTAGATGGACTAAACCTGAACTCCAGTGGCTACATTTTCGATTTTAAAGTTTGGTCTTTGAAAGTGTAATATGTAATATTGTCAACATTAAAATTAACTAAAGATGATAAAATCATGTTAAGAAAAATAAGGTAACTATGTCAAAGAATGAAATGTCTAGCTGTTATCGGCAGCTTACTATGGTTACCCACCATACTGTAGTTATCAGCAGCTTACAACCACTTGGTAGTGAATGATGCAGCCTGTAATATGCTCACAGTACAGAATGAGATGAATAAGCAGAGTGTATACTAATGCACATTTGACATGGACAAACAAACAGAAAATGAAGGCAGTATCAGCACTCACAGATAAGTATTCTTCTACATATTTAATGCTGCTATTTGTCGAGGCCGAGCACTCAAAACAGGATGCAGGATTTTTAAAATCACACTAACACTTTGTATCATATTGTTGAACAACAGTGATAATTTATGTGGGGATACTATGCATTCTCAACGTGATTCATTCAATACTAAGACACATACAAACATCATAGCGTAGCACATCAATATAAAAGACACATCAGTGCCTCAGAGCTAATTAGCGTGCACACAACAACTTCACATTGCACTTTTAACACATTCAATATTTAGCTTCACGATCTGGTGGGAGGAGGTCCCGTGGTAGACCCAGGACATGCTGGAGAGATTATATCTCTCGGCTGGCCTGGGAACGCCTTGGGGTCCCTCCGGATGAGCTGGAGGAGGTGGCTGGGGAGAGGGAAGCCTGGGCTTCTCTGCATAGGCTCCTGCCCCCGCGACCCGGCGCCGGATAAGCGGAAATGGATGGATGGATGGATGGATGGATGGATGGATGGATGGATGGATGGATGGATATCTGGTGGGTCTGAATTTTAGCAGAGTGAATGCAGCTTTCCTCTAAAGATAATGTGGCTTCCAGCTTCTTGTCTTAATGATATCAAAGGGTAATTTTGGTATCTGCAGTGTTTCTTTTTTTAATTCCTCCTCGTGTAATTCTTCCTCTTGCCTCAAACATTTTGTGCAGGGTGTTTGAGTCTTAATGTCTTCTAGGTTTTATGTGGTCAAATTAATGTTATTATCTCAGTAATGACTATAATTGTTTTTCTCTTAAGTATACAAGTATGAAGCAATGTGCTACAGTGATGCACAACACACAGCAATGAAAATAATGCCACTATCTCCACACTCAAAGCAGGGTGAGATCAAGAAAACATTTTAGACAGAAAATTATGCAAATATGAAGATTATTATCAATTATATAAAACAGATCATTTAAAAATTAAATGGTATTTTTTTCTATTATCCTCTGAACTAGCTATCTTCATTTATTTTTATTTGTGTCTTTCATTTCTATAAATCTCATCTGCTGCTCGTTTCAGGCTCTGTGCAAATTAGAATTTATTTGTCCGCTCTGTTATCTTTATCTATTCTGGCCTCTACAAATCCCTATTTATGTTTGCTCATGTGTCTTTCTGTGCTTAAAATATATATCATTCTTTTATTTGGTAACTATCAAGTCATCCATAAAGTTATCTGCCTCATATCATGAGCATCTTTTCTTCTTGTGTTGTCTATATCACTGCTGTGCACCGCGTTTATGTCCTCTCTTCTCTTTACTGCACATCCATCCAAACTTTCCTTGTTGTCCTGAGATCTGATACATGTCTGTATTTTTTCTTTTGTTGTTTTTGTATCATTTTTCTTTTTCCTGTCCCTTCCAGTATAATTTAAATGCACTGCTCACATATTACTGAAGTGTCATGTTTTTCTTTTCCCATATTAAATGCTTGATTTTATTTTTTTTTCCAAATAATTGTAACTAATTTAGTTTTAGGTTAAAAACATGCAAATAATGCCTCTATTTAAAAATAACCAGACGTGCTGTTGCACAGAAGCATAAGTCATGTATGAGTCTCCGAGATTCTTACTATCGATGGAGTTCCAGTGGAGTTGAGTGGGATTTAATTTCTAGCTTGCTAGCTGAATGAATGAAGGGATCAATGGATTTGTGACTTCACTCTCCACAGTGTTGGTAAATGAAAGCTAACCTTTAGCCGGGAGACAATAATGGAAAGTATTTTCAAAACCTCTCTGTCATGGCCATCAAAGCAAATGTAATTTCACAATGCTTCATTTGTGTACATGAAGCTATGCTTGACTCCAGTGTGGATGCATGTAATGCTGTTTGCTGCTACAGCTGCTTCCAGTCAATATGAATTTGAACAAGCCCGCATGTATCAATACACAAGTGACCAAAAGATTTGTTGATATTGATTTGTAATTGAAAAAATGTCGAAAAGCTTTCAGGGAGCTGCACACTCCTCCTGTGCAGCTTTTACCATCAGCTTGTTGTCTTCTGAATATCGCCTCTAAAACAGTAAAAGCCTTAAAAAAAATGTCCAGCATTTTCCTGTCATGTGACCCTCAATTTAGGTTGCATTTTCCTTTTCTCTAGAAATGAAGAGCTATATGAATTAAGCAGTCTGTCAAAGCTTTTTTTTTTGGCGTATCATTGATCAAATTAAAAAAGTCAGATATTTGGTGTTTACATTTACTTTACATTCTAAAGAATAACTGGGATTATAGTTCATGTATCGGATGTACCATTAAGGCTGTGATAGCATGTAATTATGGAAGAAAACAATGCGCTCATTCTTTTCCCCCCCAAATTAGCTCCCTGCATACAGTTCTTCAGTAGTCATATGCTTGTATTTCCATCCATGCAGTCACACATATATTCATAGCATTTGGTGTCATATGTGTTAGTTTTATTTTTGTCTCATATTCCCTCAGCTGTAGGTCAGCTTAAGTAAAACCTGGATCATCTCCACTAAGGCAAACTATCACCGTCTCTGCTCATGTTCTCATCTCATCTTATTCCAGTTTCCAATTACAGCCTGGATGTTGACATGAAAGTGGCTAATGAGGTGGACACAGAATTAGTCATTCACTACCTTATTCACCACTCCCTCCCTCCCTCGACCCCTCATTAAGCATTGTATTTGCTAAATTCCTCACTCATTCAATCACAGATTCATTTTCCATCTTGTTCATCAACTTCCTAGCCCTGTTTCTCTTCACCAGTTGTGCTGCAGTTCTACAATCTAAAATCTCATGAGTAATAGTCAGTTCAGCCATTCAGCTCCTCTTTTCATTCCTTCCATTCAGTGCCTAAATGTGTCATCCTTCCTTTTTCTCCCTGTTACATTGTCTTTGTCTCTTTTTCAAGTGTGACATTTCATTCCTATCCTTGTAATTCAGTCTATGTCTCCATTTACCTGTGCTTTGGATCATCTCCATCTGCTTCTCTGACTTTCCCTCGTGATACTTTTTCTCTGTTTAACTCTTCTCCACATTTATTTGAGTCATTATTTTTTAACCACACAAAATTTTCAGTCCAATTTATTTCATAATCGATGTACTTCAAAATTGCATCCTTTGGTCTCTCTGCAGTTACTCAATATTTAAACATTAGAATATGAATTCTGGTCTCTGTCAGGACAATACTGGGGAAAATGGAGTTGAAGCAAATTGAGGACAATTGGCAAAGTACACCGTGTAATATTTTGAGAACAGCCATCGCTGAATTTTTTATTTGCTCATGTAGGTGAGCAGATCTGTTTGCATATTTGTGCCAAATTAATCGCCTGTCAGAAGCATTAATTTAAAGACAGGCAAAGCTGTAAAGGAGGGAAATGAATGGGCTTTTGTTGCTACTGGAAAAACCTCAAAGCAATTTAAACAGGGTGCTCTCTGTGGTTATTTTACAGTCTTGAGGAAGTGAATGTTTTAATTGGTTAAACTTAAATAATCCTGGAGGTTTAAGTCGGCCCTAAGTTCCACATTCCTCTCCTGTCTGCCTTTTCCTGTTTTCTTTTTCTGTCTTTTGCCATCTTCTCCTGTGGTCCGTTTCCCTCGTCGAGTACTTTCTTTCCTCTCAGACTGTATCCTGGTATAAGCAGGGTGATGCCCACTGCCCTTTACCCTGATCTTCCATCGGAGCAGCCTCTCTCAGCTCCCCCTCACTGTGTGTGTCTCTGTATGCGTGTACATGTGGGGGTGTATTTTTGTCAATTTGTATGCATGACACAGACTATTATCTGGCTTCTGCCTATCAACCTTGGTTAGTTCCAATCTCCCACTATCACCACAGGACCTACACACCCATACATTTGCACACTGAATAGGTCAACAACTACCTGTAACAATTTCATTGCTGGTAGGAAAGATGGCCTGCTTGGCCCACAGGTAAAAGTGATAATTTATCATTCATTCCAAATTACACTATTATAATAATTTCCTAACCCCAACCAACCAGTGCTTTTGTTATCACAGTGGAGTACTACGCACAGTATGTCCACCATCGCTCTCAACCACCTACTGACTCCAGAACAATTCAGATATGTGGCTTCATGTTTTTAAAATTAAACGTTACCTTTAAATGTAATCTAGTCAGTAGGCTTAGGCTTAAAAGCTTCCTTTAATAGTTATAGTTCAGGCTGGATCAGGTGACCCTGAACCCTCCCTTTGTTATGCTGCAATAGACCTAGACTGCTGGGGGGTTCCCATGATGCACTGTTTCTTTTACATTCTCCACTTTTCACTCTCTGTGTTTATACCCCACTCTGTATTTAATCATTAGTTATTATTAATCTCTGGCTCTCTTCCACGGTGTCTTTTGTCCTGTCTCTCTCCCCTCAGCCCCAACCGGTCACAGCAGATGACCCCCCCTCCCTGAGCCTGTTCTGCTGGAGGTTTCTTCCTGTTAAAAGGGAGTTTTTCCTTCCCACTGTCACCAAGTGCTGCTCATAGAGGGTCATTTTGACTGTTGGGTTTCCTCTGTAATTATTGTAGGGTCTTTACCTACAATATAAAGCACCTTGAGATGACTGTTTGTTGTGATTTGGTGCTATATAAATAAAATAGAATTGAATTGATTACTGTGCACCTACAGTACCAGTCAAAAGTCTGGACACTCACTGGGTCAGTATCCAAACATCTAACTGAGGAAACAAGAGAGTTGCATTGAATTAAATTTCCACAGAGGATAAAAACATAAACACCTGTATAGGTTTGCATTCTCTTAAGTGATAAAAAACAATAAAACTTTACAAAGTAAAACACACACACACACACACACACACACACACACACACACACACACACACACACACACACACACACACACACACACACCTATTGAGCATAGGTCCGTGAGAGCAAAAATGTTTTGAGTCTGTTTTTGAATTTATGCACAAATGTAGCTGACCTTGGGTCAAGCAGGCAGAGCGACAGTAACTGAAAGCATCTTCAGTCCACTTGGATCTAACTCTGCGAACAGTTAAAACATCTGCATCTGATGATGTGAGAGGTGTAGGTGAGTTATAGACAGTCAGAGATGTACTGGAGGGCCAAACCACTGAAAGCGTTATGAACTAATGGAGGGATTCTGAAGATTATTCTGTATTGCACTGGCAGCCAATGAAGTGAATTCAGTACTGGGGTAATATGGGCACATTTCCGTGTAAGGATTCTGGCTGCTGCATACTGAATGAGTTGAAGTCATCTTACTGATGATTTGGATAATCCTGCAAATAGAGCATTACGGCAGTCTAACCTGCTCAATATGAATGCATGGACCTATTGCAGAAACTCAATTTGTATTGATAATCCCAGCTCAAAGTCTAAAGCACTTATTTTTTCAGCAAGCAGCACACTGTATATGGCATCATTTGAAAAGCTGCTGCAGCTCTGATTAGAGCTACAAACTTTTATTTTTTGGCAGACACCGGTCTTTCTGTATTCTTTTCAACCTTGTGAAACTCGCAATCAGATTTTTGCTTTTTGTTTTTTTCATTTTGTCTGGCAATTAATTTCCATGTGGCACAATAATCCAGATATGCAGTCGCACAGCTCATCGGTCCAAAGCTGCGAACATTCTGGTGATCACAAGTCATTTTGTAACCACGTTCATGCAATCAGGCTATTACCAGGATATTTGAAAAGAACAGGTGTACTCAATTTTGGAGGAATGATCACAGATTTTCTAGTGTGTGTTTTGGTGATTACAAGCTTGTTCTCTTCTGTTGCACTGATGTTCTGTTTTCAGGCCTGTGTTTTCATGGACGTCCCATTTGTCTTTGATTATTCATAAGAGCAGATGTGGTCCACTTAGAAATAATGCCACAGCTGAGATGTCACAGAACTTTGAATATTTATGTATTTAAGCAATAAAGACATAAATCACTGATTTACTCTGATGTATAATGTGCATGTTTTCTTCTTTTCCCACTATATTTCATTTAGATACTAATACTCATCTTTCTGCAGAGGACAGTGGGCCCGGGGGGAGTGCAAAAGAATACAGATGAGAGAAGGTGAGATTACAGGTCGGACACTGCCCACCAAGACTGTTAATCGCATTTTTCATACTGCTACAAGACAGCAGGGAGCGTACAGCATGGCCATTGAAAAAAGTGAGGAATTTAGTCTTTGGCCCCAGCGACCAAAGCATATTTATCTTCATGTGTCTTGTGCAGACCGACCACAACAGTTTCCATACAAATACTAAATTTCCCAGTGCCAAGTTATTTTTGAATAACAAGCTATCAATCACGCATGGTGGCGCAGTGGTTAGCACTGCTGCCTCACAGTTAGAATACCATCTGGGTTTGATTCCACCTTGGCCCAGGCCTCTCCCTCTCTCTGTGTGGAGTTTGCATGTTCTCCCCGTGCTTGCGTGGGTTTCCTCCGGGTACTCCGGTTTCCTCCCACATTGCAAAGACATGCACTTACTGGGGTTAGGTTAATTGGCTACACTAAATTGCCCATAGGTGTGAATGAGAGCGTGAATGTGAGTGTGAAAGGCTGTTTGTCTCTCCGTGTTGGCCCTGCGACAGGCTGGCGACCTGTTCAGGGTGTACCCTGCCTCTCGCCCTGTGACAGCTGGGATAGGCTCCAGCCCCCCCGCGACCCTGAATAGGATGAGCGGAAGCGAATGGATGGATGGATGAAGCTATCAATCAAGGTCAATCTATAAGCTCAAAGGAATGTGAAAAGGTATGGGAGGAAAAAAAGAGTAAATTTAGAGAAATGAAATGAGTTTAGCATTAATGGCACTGTTAAAATCTAATGGAGCTGATTATTTTTCTGCACTACAGTCTATGCCTTCTGATTCAGATACCTGTCATGTATATGAGTTTAAAAATGAATAAATATATATGTGTAAACACTTGTTTGGACATTTATAGAATTTTCTGATTACTGCATTAGAATGATAAGAGTACATGTACTGTTGATTTATTATATCTATGTCTCAAAATCTGGTTATTTTCAAGCATCCTTGATTTTTATTTAGCTTCTTTAAATCTCTGTATCACTTGCATTCATCAGTAGAAAAACCAACAAATTCTCACTCCCAAAGTATTGTGGCTATTTCCAACTAAGAGAAAACCCTGAGTCAGACCCACAGTGAGCCAGAAGAACTACACACCCCACCTGCCCTGTGAATGCCTCAGGATCCCCCAGGAAGAGCTGCAGGAAACGAATGTCAGGTTTGCTTAATCTGGTGCAAAATGACCCAGATACGCAGTGGGAAAAAGGGTGGATGGGATGGGGAATGTACCACTTACAGGTAAATGTGGAAAAATAAAGTTTAAAATATGAATATTGTTGCTTGGCTGCTAAAATGAATAAATAAAATAACATCACAAATGAATCTGAATGCTATTCTTGCACTCCCAAGTTTACTTATAGCTCCACACCTGAAACGACTCCTGCAGAGGATGAACTGTCTGTCTGGGTTACTGTGAAAATGCAGTTAATTTGTAATCTAAAGAACAAGCTAAGGGGCTGAAATGCTTTTCATAATGCACTGTTTCATCTGGTGGAGCAGAGCCAGAGACGCTCTGTTCTGCTTTACAACTGTTGTAACTCTCTTGTTTCCTGAATCTTCTTTGTTATGCTATGTTGCTATGTAATTAAGGTCCATGTTTAATGGATGTCATGTTGCTTTGTAATTAGAGTCCCTGTATTATAAATGTCTATATAAGCAGGTGGAAGTAAAATCTGAAGCAAGCTATGCACTTTTGTTTTAGGGACAAAATGAAGGATATGCCTGAACAGTAGTGGGAGCCTGGGCTTGCTCTAGTTAGGCCTGCAGCTATGCATTATTGAGTGTGGTCCTCTGCAGGTGGTACAACACACACATCCTTCCACACAAAGTCTAAGAGTTTGGGAGTGAGACCTTGCAAGGCAGCGATGCATCTCGTCTGATGTACTGCTGCCGCTTCATAAATTAGTCTGACATCAGTGGAAGGAGTAAAGAGAGAAGAAATGAAGTAGAAACAGAGAGACGAGGAGGTCTCTTGTGCTGTCACACATCTGCAAATCAGCAGTGGAAAACAGCTTTGAAATTTTGTTATACTGATTTCAACCACATTATATATCTCATATATCTGCTTCTTTTTTTCACAATCTCCTGCTTGCCACACATCCCTCATCATCTCCTTTTTTCAATTATTTTCCACTTGTGTGTGTTCCCTCCTCCCTCCATTTATTCTGTCTCTCATCCTCAGCCTTATTTCCCACCATCACTTCTCCAATTAATCTTCCTCCAATCGGAACAGATGAAGTTGCAGTATGAACATGAAGATGTGCCAAACCCCTGTCCAGACTAAACTCACTGTCATGAATGAAGTAAGTAGCACCCAACATCCTCTGTTCTTCTGCCTCTGCAGTGCTCTTTGTCATGCCTCTGGCAGACTGTGGCGCTGCACAGACACAAACATGCTGTACACAGACAGTCCCAATCATTCTGACCCAATTAGACCTAAGCATGTATTAAATGCACTTGCTCAAGGAATCAAACGGCAAAAGAGAAAAAGATGAGCTTCCTTTGGAAATAGATATGACTGCAGCCATTAGGGATGAGACGGTGGGCAAATAGCCCTCATCACATGTGCCTGCTGTCTGACATTATGGCCAATGTGGAGTGGCTTTTTGTCTTAGTAACACTGATCGATATTACTCTGTCCTAAATGCAACAATTACACCTTAACTTTTAAAAAGCTCGGTTGGCTATTCTACAGTGAGGGGAAAAAATCAGTGAGTGACGAGGGGGCAAGAGTTTCTAGTTTGCTGTGAAGCCTTGTTTCATTTATTAATACAGGTTTTCCCTTCAGTCTTTGCCATGCATAGACCTGTGTGTTAAACAAGGGCCCCAGCTGCTCAATGAAACTCTATTCAAACAACTTTTCCCATCATTTGTACCGCTGGCCTAATTTTAAACAGTTGACTATGCAACACTGCAACATTACAAATTCCTGCTGATCACTGCAGGCTGGTAACATAAATCTGGGTTTCTTTGGCTATGCCTGTAATATGATTTTACTTTATTCTCCTATGAACTGAAAAAAGGCAGCACGTGAGTCCTCAACACCCCCATTACATATCGTCATGTGAAGCCTTGTAGAGAGTAGGGAAATTAAAGGGCTCATGGATTAAAGTGGTTTATATTTTACTGGATGGAGGCAGCTTAACTTACCTGTAATGATTACCAACTGACATCCCATTGGATTTCTCTTCAACCTTTATTGTATGATTGTATTTTTGGTTATTAAACTGTCTACTAGAACACACACACACACACACACACACCCCAGTGGAAAATGAATAAATAAATTACTTGTCATGTGAAACAGAGTTGATCATTTGTCAATAATATACTGACATTTTGTTTTTTTTTCTCTTGTTTCCCATCACTTCTCTAACCAACTGAAAAATAACAAAATGCTGGTGTTAAATTTTATCAAAAGCAGATGTATTGGCATTTTTTTCCAACAATAACAAATAAACAGTATTCTCAGTAACTATATGACTATAAGAAAGAATGTTTGATGTAACATATTGTGTTTAATCCCAGCTTTACCAACAATGTTCAGTGCTCAATGTTAGTTTCACTAAATACACAGTTTATGTAAATGTCACGAAGCTTGCTTTTTGTCAGTAATGCTTACAGCTTCAACAAAAACAATGACAATATTTTTCAGGTATGGTATGACAGACATAATGTATACTGAGTGAGCGTGAATGAGAGCTTAAAAAAGAGCAAATAAGAGAGACACTGGGCTGTGAGCCTGTTACGCAACAGTTAAATACAAGTCTAATGGGACGTCACTAAACTTTGGCTAGAAGAGTGAGCAGATCTGACAGCATGTGGACACCCCGCCCCACACACACACACACACGCATTACTCTATATGTGCACATGTACATGTGTAGATACACAGCTCAGTCATGTGACTTATGTCATTGCAATGATGTCCTCCTACACAGCAGGTTCAAACCCGGTTCAGAAGATCTGAATTGATTTGCTGAAATCAATTTTCTTCTTGCTGACGTACTGGACACATGCAGCCATTAATCCATATAATGGTCAGGAAAGGTCAGGACAGGGTTAATAGATATAAGATGTAGCCAGCAGCCAGAAATAGACAAGTAAAATGATCAAAGTCAGTCACAATAATGTGAGTAATAAATGCTATGCACTAAATTCTTCACTTCTTCTTATTTAAATTGAGAAACGTCTACTTTGAAAAGCTGGTGTAGCCCCACAAGGAGGCTGCTACAGCTCATTAGCCACAATATCCTAATCATTAACAATGTTAGTGTTGTGATAACCTTTGTTGGCAAAGGAGTTTGGTGTGTGTGTGTGTGTATATACATGTTTGTGGATGTGTGTCTTTAATTGTGTCCACTGGGAGTTCCAGTCTGGCTCCATGACAGAATTCCCCAATAATGGAGCTCCAAGAAGCAACAGTATCTCACACTAATGGGCCACAGGCCATGTCTGACACATGCCTGCCTTCCCTCACTTTCCCTGTTGCATGCACACACATGCACCCTAACATATTCACATTTCTTTAGAGCTTGCATTCCCCAAGACTGCATTTCTTTGTTTATCCAGCCCGGCACTCCATATTCTGTAGGCTCTTTTCAGCACGACCCTTTGTACAGATGGTTTAATGGTTTTTTCACATTCCCACCCAAAGTGCACTTGAGCTCCATTTTAAGCTGATTAATTCAAAAAATATTTTTTAAAAGGCGTGCTTTTTTCTTTTCTTTCTTTCTTTTTTTTTTTTGCAAGCAACATGGGACATCAAAATGAAACAGCAAAGTTTGTGTTCAGTTCTGCAACAAGCTTGAAGGGATGCTGAACATTTTAGCACCAAGGACGCTGCTACTGCAATGAGTTATTAAAATGCATTTCTTATTTTTTTAACCGTAGTGTTTGGAAAATAGTAATAGAAGTAGCGGTTGTATGGTACAACTCTTATTTTCTTTCTTTCTTTAAAAAAAAAAAAAAGAATAACTACAATATGTACTGTGGTTGTAAGAAAGTTTGAAAAGTGCTGGAGATATAACAGTTAAAAAAAAACATTATAAAACAAACAAACAACAATAAACGAGTATTTTCTCACTCACCTGCAGTGATATTTAGCTGCACTAATGGCTTTATGTACCTTGGCTTTAAAATATTTACCTTTGGCTCTTTTTTGAGAACTTCTATGACAATAACACTCTTGTGCTGAAGTGCTCACAGAACTGGAAACATTACATAAAAACATCAGGAAACACTGTGTGCACCACTAAATCTGAAGTCCCCATTTTCAGCAGTCGTATAAGGCACTGTTGGCACTTGGAATATTATTAACATAGTACTCATGTATGAGAGGTATGTGAGATAAATTTGCAACAATCTTTGTGCCAAATTTACTTGTGTCAACAAGTGCAAGTGTCACAAACAGAGTTAAAAACAGCAACAACTCTCAGTTACCTTTAGAAATACAGAATAAAGAAAATAGGAACATGTATTCAATTTGGTCTTTCAAACCAGCAGTACAGTCATAAAAACACATTCTTCTCTTCACTTCTGAGATTCCAAAAAGGTAGCGCTGACCTCTCTCTTCTCCCTGACTTCTCAGTTCTAAACCCCTTCATCTTCTCTCCCCCTCAGACTATTGCTTTTTCTCACTCTTCATCTACCTCTTGCTCCTTCCCTTTCAATAATTTTCCTTCCCTCAACCCTTCCGCCTCGCTCTGGGTTGGATGGTATTTCAAACAGGAGCTGTGATCTTCGTCAATGATTGTTTGCCGCATTTTCTCAAACAGAGGAGCTTTTATGTCGAGCACTTACCCAGAAGAGGAATTTCACAGGGCCATACTGTACATCCCAGGGCTTTGGCTGCCTTTGTCCCTTGCTGTAATTACTGCATGCTTTTGGACCACGATGTAGTTAACCCTATGCAACTCCCGAGAGATTCTGTCAATCTCATTAGTTACAGTCAACCGTTAGAAGTGCAGCCATAAATCGTAAGTGGCTTCAGTGCTGGTTTGCCCACGACTAAATACAGCACAACCACAAACAGAAAGCCTCTCTGTGCTTTTCTGCAAGTTCCCATTATACTATATTAATGCATATATAAATAATTTGCTTTACAATAACATCACATTCTAAATGATCATCCTCTTGGTTTATTTTTCACCTCTTTTGAAAAATAGACCTTATAATACAAGTTCCTGTATGAGTAATTATTTGTGTGGGAATAAAGAATAAATTATTTTTTATATTTCACACTTGTCATGTGGTTCCCAGTGGGAAACAGAGAAGACAGATGTTCATTCTCATTAAAAAAGTCTTAGCCTCTTGGGTAGAACAAATTTAGCCATGAGTCTATCATTTGGAACAGTTGTTTATTAATACAGCCCAAGTTCTTAAAGTTTAGTTGTCTTTGTTCCCTTGTAGTTGACATTTCTGCCTGCAAAGTTTGGTAAAATCTTTCCTTGTGCTTTGTGCATGTGTGGGTAGTGTGAAGCATTAAAAATTAATGGCTGTATTTTACTTTCATTTGCTTGAATCTTGTGAATCAGCCAATCACACTGAATCAAACTGTAAAAGGGTGTGTGCATGCTTAGAAAACTGTCCGTGTGTGCGCTGTGAAAGTTGTCTGTTAATGAAGTGACAGAGTGAAAGCATAACTTTCATATAGTAGAAGTTGGAGAGCCAAGTTGGAGAATTTAAGAACTGACCTTGCCAAACAATTTAAATCACAAAAATATACAAATGTAAAGTATTGACATTTCAACTTTAAATTCTTCTTTTAAGCCAAATCGCTTGGCTTAAAATATTTAAGTATTAAATATTAATTTATTTAAAACATGACCAGGTTTACAAGGACTTAGTGGGACTAGCTTCGACATTTTTCAATATTGATAGCAGCAAAAAATAATCAAAGGAGTTTCAAAATAGCAAAAAAATAAATTTGCACATTTTCAAAAGCCACATTCAGTGTCGTATGCAAACTGTGGCACCCAAAATGAACAAAACCTCCAATATGCAAGTTCAGTATGTAACAATGATTTCCTTAAAACCTTTCAACATGCTAGAGAATCAAGTTCAGTGGTTAAGACTTTAACAATTTGTCCAAACTTCACTTCTAGCCCCTTGTTTTTGTATTGGATGAATTCCCTCCATCCCCATTTTTAGGTTCAACAAGCAATCACTGCAAGTTTTCAATGGTTCACGAGTCCTGCTTCAACCAGTTTTCTGGAAGGCTAAACATGTATGTGTATACATAGTGGATGTAACATTGCAGCCTTTGGCACAATAGGTTAGGGGTTCGAATCCCGGCCAGGGCACCCAGTAAAGGTCCTCAGGCTGACAAAGATGAAGGTTGCACGAGTAATATAACTGCACGTTATATCATATGGTGTAATTAATTTTGCTAAAGCCCTTTTGTGTGGCACTACTTATTTTAATTGCCAGGCTGTTATTAATGCTGACATTTGCATAAACGCTGGAGCTGTTGGTTATATATCTTTGCGGATGAAAGCTTTCATGTCCACACTGATACAAGGACCGAAACAGATTATATTGTTTTCCTGATTTTGCACATATAGTTTTGCCATAACAATCTGCCTACAGCTGGTTTTATAAGGTCAAACTTTCTGGCATCTACAGAAGTAAGTATTACAGAAGCAGGAGAAGCTATTGTAGCTCTAGTCCTAAAACATATTCTGAAACAATGAAACTTTATAGATAAGTTTGCTAGTACAAGACTTTGATTTGGTGCAAAACCAGTTCATCCAGAGACGTAATTACTGACAGAGAGGACGTAGGAGTAAAAGATGGAGAGAAGAAAAATCCCCTACTGGTTATTATGGTGCATGTAACCAGTAGGGGAGTGCCCATCCATGCACCCATCCAGTTTGATGATGAAATGATTGGCTGGTGTTACACTTCAAGGGTTGAATGGAGGACAAATGCACTGAGCTGTTATTTATTGCCAGCCACCATCATGACACATTTTAACAGTTTCAGCAATAACACATCACACAGAGCACTTAGTTTCACATTTATATTGACTACACCCACTTACTATACTTTTAAAAAATATATATAGTTCTATTTTCTATACATCTGCATCGCTTTTTTCCTATAATTTAGCTATCCTGCATGTTGTCCCATACTTGAGCTGCTGTAACACCTGAATTTCCCCCTGGGGCTCAATAAAGCAATATCTCATTTTATCTTATAGGCAACTGCTATAAAAACACAAGAAGTTTTGGACAGTTATTTGAATACTGTACAGTCATTGTTGATGCCTATGAGGGGGGAAAAATTCAGCAGTTCTTTACAAACATCGCTAATGTTCATCCTCAAGGTAGTTTTTAAAATTGTTTAATACAACCTGTGAAGTGAGAATTGGTGGAGTTGCAACAATATTGATGCCCTGTTTTAGCTAGAGGAAGACAGGGAAATGATTTCAAACTATGATGAGAAAAGGTAATTATATTTTACTCTCTTCCCCTCACCCCCAGCTGGTTGGAGCAGATGGCTGCCCCTCCCTGAGCCTTGAGGTGACTGTTTGTTGTGATTTGGCGCTCTATAAATAAATACATAAATAAATAGTTCTGCTGGAGCTTCTTCCTGTTAAACGGGTGTTTTTTCTTCCCACTGTCATCAAGTGCTTGTTCATAGGAAGGTCGAATGATTGTTGGGGTTCCTTTGGTACACTGTAGGTTCTTCACATTATAAAATAAAGCACATTGAGGTGACGGCTGTTGTGAATTGGCACCAAAGAAATCTAATTGAATTGAAGTGAATTTTAAAAAATGGAGATCTGTGTAATACTAAAGTGTTGGCAATATTATACTATAAATCATATTTTCTATAAAGCACAGCCCTGGAAAACTTTTTACATTAATAAATTATTTTTGTAAATTACAGTAGATGCACCAAAAAAAAAAAAAAAAGAAGAAAATAACAGTTTAAATCTAGATATCAGTGTTTTACTATAATTTAACAGATTTTCTTATAACACAGTTTAATTCCATTAAGGTTTATGAATGGAAATTATTCCCTCCAAATCACCAATTTCTAGCTTAGCTAAATCTGCTGCAGGATATTAATTTATATTTAAAAAAAAAGTAAAATTCAAATAATACTGCAGGTTTATACCAACTGTGTTTGGTTACACACATTTGGTGAGCCATAATTTTTTTACTTCATTTCCTAAATGTCACTCTGACCTTCTCATTTCATTTATATCTTTCTGCTTTTTGTCATGTTTGAAAATATGGCACCATAAAATACAAATTTATATTCAAAATACCATCTTCTTTTCCTGTACACCGTATTTTTTAAAATACTGCCTGCAAAAAAATATGGGTAATGTGTGACCATACTACTTATTAAATTCCCATGTGTATTTCAAGTTGTGATACTCTGGGGAAAACATGGGAGCAGACACCCAGTTCATTATTACAAGGGCAGTTTCAAGTTTCTTAGCATCGAGCAATGTTATATAGTGTTTGTTACATAGTGTGATCTGAGCTGGTGAACTGCTCAGAGCACCTCACACACACACCAGGATTCTCTGATTTATTAGAGACCTTCGCACTTTGTTCAGAGAGCAGCTGACAGTGGAGAAGATCTGCTTAATTTAGTGTATGTCTGAATCATCCAAATGGAGATGGTATAAAACACCACAAGTGTGACAGATTATTCTGTGTATTGAGGTGTGTGCATGCATGGATTATTTGTGAAGCACTGTCTTCAAGACACAGTGCGTCCATATGGGGCTTAAATGACACTTTAATGCAGGTCTTCAGCGAGTGCTGCATTCTTCAACTGAGAGAATGTTGAGCCATCTTGGATAAAGTACCTTGAAGCTGGCTAATTTAGGGGAAACTTCTAAAAAAAAAAAAAAGGATGATTCACAAAGTATTTTTAGGACTAAAAAGTGGATCCTGACTGAGAAATTACTAAAATGTGGTTACAGTCCGTCTAATCCTGCAGGTAATTTGCCTGTTCATGCAGGTAGCTGAGAAAGATGGAGCAATCTTTAACTTCTACAGAAGTTCTTCTACACTAGAAGTTTTTTCCCACTCCATATATGAACACTCATTGCAGTATGATGGGATCATCTTAGAACATGGGGCCCAATTACGCTACTGTACACCATCCATCCATCCATCCATCCATCCATCTATTTTCTACCACTTATTCATGTTTGGACTGTGGGGGCAGCAGTCTAAGCAGAGAACCCCAGACTTCCCTCACCCTCACTACTTCTTCCAGCTCATCCAGAGTTGTTCCCAAGCCAACTGAGAGATATAATCTCTCCATTCTGCCCCAAGGCCTCCTTCCCATGGAACATGCCCAAAACACCTCACCTAGGAGGTGTGCAGAAGGCATCCTAGTCAGATGCCACCACCTCAACTGGAGGAGAGCTGATCTGCTCTGAGTCCCTCTCGAATGGCCAAGTTCCTCACCCTATCTGAACTCAGCTCTTACTCTTTACCACAACCAATTAGTACAGAGTCTGCATCACTGCAGATGGCACCCCAATCCATCTGTCAGTCTCACACTTCACTCTCCCCTCACTAGTGAACAAGACCCTGAGATACAGAAATTCCTCCTCTTGGAGTAGTATCTTTTTTTTTTTCTTTTTTTTTTAATTTATAGTATCTTGTTCTGGACTGGAAGTGGGCACTCCAACTTTTTCTGGCTGAGAACCATGGTCTCGGACTTGGAGGTGCAGATTCTCATTCCTGCTGCTTTACACTCAGCTGCAAACTGCTCCAGTGCGAGCTGGAAGTCACCACCTAATGACGGCCACCAAAGTGGAGACCTTCCAGGACCTGGCTATGCCTCGATACTCTGTCAGTAAAAACTATGAACAGAATCAGTGTCAAAGGGCAGCCCTGGCAGAGTGCAACACTCATGAAACGAGTCCAACTTACTGCCAGTAATACGAAACAAGCATTTGCTACAGTTGCACAGGGACCGAATGGCCCGTAACAATGTGTCAGACACCCCATATTCCTGATGCACCCCCACACGATACCCAGAGGGACATAGTCGAATGCCTTCTCCAAGTCCATGAAACACATGTAGACTGGTCAGGAAAACTCCCATTTACCCTTGAATAACCTTGAGAGGATAACGAGCTGTTCCAGTGCTCTGTGACCACGTCCAGAGGCCCTGCCGCCGAGCAGTAGTTTAACTGCATCTGTGACCTCATCGCCAGTATTAGGTGAGCAGTCTCACTCATTCCCAGATTCTGCTTCATTACAGAAGCTGTTACAGTGGGATTGACGAGATCCTCAAAGTGTTCCCTCCACCGCCTCACAATAACCTCAGTTGAGGACAGCAGTCTCCCACCACCACTGTATGCAGTGTAAGTAGAGCACTGCTTCCCCCTCCTGAGTCGTCTGACAGCTTGCCAGAATTGCTTTGAGCCTTACTGAAAGTCTTGTTCCATGGTCTCACCAAACTCTTCACACACTCGAGTTTTTTTGCCAGCGTTGCACTCCGCCTGGCCTGTCAGTACCTGCCACTCAGACTCAGTGTCCCCAGCCTCCCTCAGAATGCAGTCAAAGCTCTGTCGGAGGTGGGAATTGAAGATCTCATGGATTGGGGCCTCAGCTTCCCGGCACACCCTCTCTATATGTCTGAGTACACCAGGTCTGTCCAGAATCTCCCCCCACCACCTGATCAGTTGACAGCTCAGCACCTCTCTTTACCTTAGTGCCCAAGACATCCGGCCTCAAATCTGATGATACGATTACGTAATTGTTCATTGACCTGCGACCTTGGGTGTCCTCCTGCCATATGCATTTATGATCGCCTATATTCTTGAACATGGTGTTCCCCCAGGAGAGCAATGGAGTCCCAAGATGGAGTACTTTCCAGCACCCCACCCCGTGACTCCAAGACGGCTGGGTACACTGAACAGTTGTTTGGTGCACAGTACACTCAAAACCTAAAGTTTATCTTTTTTCACACAGACTTTCTCTATAAGGCTTTGTGGCTCTATATGAGTGACTTTATATTTTTTGGTTTTACATAGTCTGCAAACTCTATTAATGTTTCTGTGTGACTGTAATGCTTTTCTTTATTGTCAATGGCCTGTAAAGTCATTTTAACTTTACTGACCAGTTGTGGAAGTCGCTGTCTCAGTAATAAATAAGGAAAGTGCACTGTAGTTGTGTCTGTCTGTTTGTTGATCACTTTTCTAGACAATTGTTTATCCAATATACTTGACACACTTGATAAGGGTATTGGTTGTTGTTCTCAAATTTTGGTTAAAAACTGTTTCCTGTTAGTCACAACCACCAGATCTCTTTCAGCTGCCCGCCTGTGAGGCGCTCCGTGTTTTTTAAGTTGTAGGATTAGAAAATAACTTGGGTTTGACTCCCTCTCTGAATTTGATGACTCTCTGCATGCACATCTGTCACAGATTGTGCTACCCATCATTACAGACATTTCAAATGAGCTTCACTTGTAGAAATACAATTGATTTAATACAATTTTATATGTAAAAGATTTTAAAACGCTCATTATGAAAGTGTTTAAATTATAAACAATATAATACAAACTCTTGGTATATATTTTTTCATTTATAACACACACAGATTATCCATAATGTAAATATGATCATTTACTATTGAAGAGAATGGGCAATTCTTACATCCCACATGGGTAAAACATGTAGATACACACAGTATGTAAATACTCATGAAAGTAGAGGTTTTCATGCTTCATAGAGGCATATCAATATTGCAGTCTTCACACACTCCTGACTATAAAACCTAACAATTATAACTGTCAGTGGCCGTGAACCAGAAAATGTCTTATCTCCAGAAAACTCATTCATTGTGGATGCAGTCACAGTTCCTCCATCAGTTCTCCATGACTGCACAGCTAAATTTGCTGCACCATGTTTAGCATGTGGACCACACATCAACACCAATTTCTTAAAGGCTGCCTGCTCAATAATGCTAACAATAACAATGACAGCAACCACTATACTACTACTACTACTACTGCTGCTGCTACTACTACTACTACTACTACTACTACTACTACTACTACTACTACTGCTACTACTACTACTACTACTAATAATAATAATAATAATGTTCAACATTGAGCATCAATTTAATTCACTAGCTGTCTAAAATGCATCTATGATTAATTATTTGAAACACCTATTTTTTTCATATTGCATGTAGGTAAATATTTTTTTTTTCCAGATAAATCAAGTATTAGGCAGGTCCATCCCTGTGCACTTGCTGGTTTAAGTATTTCAAGTCACTACACAGGTTTGCTTCTTGAAGAAGAAACTAAACAAATGGGGGAAAGCTTGTGACTGACTGCTCTCCCTGTCTGAACTGAAGAAAAAAATAAAAGGACAAATAGAGGCACCATCATTAACAATGAATAATAAGTGTCATATTGAACAATTTTATTTTAAAAAGGCAGAGAGTCTAAGGGAAGACTATCTTTGCCTGTAGCTGGAACTATTATCTTTCCTTTAACTGTACTCAAAGAGCAACAAAGCCATCTGCTTAAAGCAGAAAATAAAGCATTTGTATTTCCAGTTAAATTTAAGCTTTTGGAGGGCACATCAGACGTTCAAGTCCAAGTGTGTTAATGTTTTAATTTGTAAGAAGAAACCTGTCTTTTCCCAGTAATAGTTATATTAAATCAGCTGGTTGAAAGCAGTAAAGTCAAACTATTAAAGTAACAAAAAAATCACCTTTACTTCACACTCAACTCTTCAGAGGTCAGGACCAGGACAAGTTAGTGCTCACATTTAAAATACCATATTTCCCATCAATGACAGCATCTATATGAATTTCCTGCTAGTGTGTGAAAAGTAATAATTAACCATTTTCTTAGAGCATTCAAATTAATGGATGAAAAAATGATGACTAGAAGTAATAAAGCTAATTAGAGACATATTTTGGAATTCAAGCATGGGTGTCAGTGTTTTTCCACAAGCCTGTTAGTCCGCCCGAGCCTACAGGGCATCATCTGTATCAGTTTAAAAAAAAAACTGTGCTTTTAGCTATTATGCAGATCTTCATGTGTGAGCTCATTATCGCCGCTAATTATTTCAGTTTTACATTTAGTAATGGTCATGTTTTTGAAATAGACATCGATGCTTTGGAGTAATACTTGTGTTAGCTTGTATTAGCCAATTGGTCCGACTGGTAAAAAAAAGTGTTGGTATTGCTCAATATTCAGTATTCTAACTACAGGATGAATGATAGCGTGAATTTATTGTTCTTACAGCGGGGGAATAATTATTTGATCCCCTGCTGAATTTTTATGGTAGTTTAATTTTAATGGAGAGAGACAGAATATCAACCAAAAGTCCATCTGTCTCTCCGGGAGCACAGATGGACTGAGAGAGGAGTTAAGGAGGAGTTAATGAAGCCATCTATGTCCGCTGCAAATGACCATCACTGAACTGAGGTGGTGGATTATGNNNNCCCATTTACAGTGCCACCCTGAGCTCCCTTCCAGGCGCCTCAATCCCCACTCAAACCTTTGTTCAGGTGACCTCAATAGGCCAGTTGATACAGTGAACTGATTGTAATACCTACCTTTTTTCACACCTGTGATTATGCAAATGAACAATAGTGGGTCAGCAAACACCTCTGGGGGACAACACCCACTGGGGTTTAAATATCTGGGTCTCTCCATCGGGAGCCTTTCGGATGAGCGGTGAAATTTAAAGAAGTTCAGTCGCCTTTTTTCAAGCTCCTGAGACTCAATGACATTCAAATCAGTTTACAACTTTTATGTAATGTGTTTTGTTTTGTTTTGTCTGGATTTCTTGGTTCATATTCTGTCTCTCTTCATTAAACTGAAGCTAACATAAAAATTAGAGACTGTTTCGTGTCTTTGGAAGAGAGCAAACTTACAAATTCAGCAGAGGATCAGATAATTATAATATATTAGCTCATCAATCCAGTTTAACAGGATCAATGAACATGCTAGCAACTTATTTATTTTAATAGAAAGTTGGTCAGTGCCGAGTGCGACAAATTAGTTTGGGACACGTCATAATTAAGGTGGATGGATGGAAAGAATTAGGAATTCTTTACCTGGAAAAACAAGTTAAATTAATTAAAATTGGAGTGTTTTTTTTTTTCTTGTTGCAGCCTTTGTTGTGTTAAATCAATCAGGAACAGGCAATATATTCAGTCCATTACAATGTGCAGAAAACAATAGTTGGTAATGGTACTTGAAGCTGTGGCCAGCATGCACAGCCAAATGGCTTTTATTGTGTACATACAGCACTGGTGGTAACAATATTATTTTAGCTTTCTACACATTCCTGTTGGATTCCTGTGTCGGATCACAGAGGCAGCACTTTTCTAAAACAAAAGGAATTTTCCAGATGAATACAGTGTTTACAAACTGCTGCACACACTTCAACTCAAACCTCATAACAAAGGCAATACAAGAGCATCCCTATCCATCGGCACCCTAATAGAAAAGCATCAATAACAACATGGCAGGAGGGAAGCCTTTTATGAACTGATCGATTGCAGAGCCTTTTACTGCCACAAAGAGGAAACACAACTGAAAACACTGGAGAAAAGAAATGGAAATCTACTTACTCCTTGGACAAATGAAAGAACAAGACGGTATGGACAGGTGAATGAAAAAATAAATAGGCTGACAAACATGATAAAACAGGAAGTTACCTAAGAAGGTTTTGTCTAATGTAGGATTCAGAGAGGTTGCCGGTTTGTAATCAGCAGATTCCTGATGAGGTCGTCTGACAGCTGAGAACTCAGAACATGGCAGAGACAGCGTTGGATGACCTTAACCAAGTCCAAAAAAGGACACCTACAGTGCTGCCTTTTTGCATCTTCTAGCCATTCCAATGCTTTTCCAGTTGTCCAGCACAGCGAGTTACAGCATATTTGAGCCTATAACTTATAAGTCATACCATCTGACTGAGCCTTCGAACAGCTGCACCAGAGCTAATCCACTTGCAAACTTTCTGCTGGTGTTAACTGGACTTTTTAAACTTGCAACTAAGTCACAAAATGAAACAGCTACGAAGACACAGTCTGCACTGGGTGAAGAATTATTAAAAATAATAGGCTGTTTTTCTTGATATTAAAAGGAATGATTTCTTTTTTTAATTTCTGATGTTAAAACGTGCAAAGTTAAAGCAACCTTTGTGTTATATATGCTTGCATCCTGGGGCTTACCAGTGAGTTCTTATTCCTTTTCATTTTTTTAAATTGACTATCCATTGTGTCAAAGCTTTGTGCCTCTCGGCGGTCACTCTTTCCCTGAAGCAAGATACTGGCTTAATTTGTTGGCATAGTAATATATTTTTCCTGATTTATATGTCTTGGCCTTGACATGTTGCAGCTATTCAAACAGAATAATAGGAGTTTCAGTTATTATAATTAATTAGTAAAAACATTTTGGTCATTACTTGGATAATTAAAGAGACAAACTCAATTTTATAATTGTTCTGTAAAGATTACACAAAGCTCATTAGTTCTTTAAGTACCACAGTGTACGTATATTTTTCCTTTGTTTAGCTCAACACTGTCCTCCATTCCCACTGTGATGTCAAGTATGCCATTCAGAGATGGGTTTAGACATGATCCATCTCTGAAGGGGACTCAGATTTTGGGCGTTTGGAGGGAGGAGCGGATTAGAGAGCCAAAGCATTGCGATTTAAACTAAAGGGCCAAATAGCCAAGCACATTGGCACTTTTCAACCATGAGCAAAGGACTCAGCCTGAGATTTTAAAAGTTTCATTTGTTTCTTTATCCCCCACAGTGATTGTTCTCCAGCTCTGGAAAAGATCTCCTGCTGACAGTCCCAAAAAGAAATATGTGTTTTCCTCTTGAATGGAGCTCTGAGGGTTTCTCACCATCAGAACAAAGACCCCATCCAAGACATAAATAAATGCACACATAGCTCACGTGCAGCATAAACTACTGTGTTCAAATGTGTACTGTATACTATGCGTGCACTAAAGAGCTCACGTGGAAACACACACACACACACACACACACACACACACACACAC
>JASGAU010411255.1:0-26684 GCA_030220045.1 Australoheros facetus
TGAGTGATGTTGTTACCTGAGCTTTGTGTAAACATACGTGATTTAATCATGTGAGCGAGCGAAATAAAACAGCTGCGAAGGAGGCCGTCCTTTGGAGACCCTTTCCTCTTTGTTCCGAGAGAGCTTAGAAGACGGTTCCCCTTGCTGCAAGTAAAATTAAGAGTTGCGTGCTTTGTTCCATGTTTTATGAAATGATCTGAACCTATCAACCAGGGAGTCTTCTTAACATAGAACGTGAGTCACAGGACTCTCTGTGACTCACGACATTGGTTCAAACTCTGAAAGTTGCAGACATTACCAAAACCTCGGTCAGTCACTTAGACAGCCTCCTTAGACTTTCTAGTAAGACAGAATTTGTGTTCAATAATTATTTTCTATCTCTTTATTAATAAGAATGAAACAAAGGTGGCACTTTGTATTACAGCTCAGTAATAATGGGCGTAACCAGCTGGAAAGAAAAGGTACTAATGTGGAAATTTATAGGTTATTACCATCTAATTATCAAAGTAATAACCAGCTTATTTCCACAGTGTTACCCTCAGTTTTTGGGCGATTACTATCCAATTACATAAATTTAAAACCACTTGATAGAATGCTAGCTCATGCTTCACCACCCGATCTACTTAAGCAACGTTTTTTCCTTCAAACAGAATTTGGGATTTCAACCACATTTCCTGGTTAGGAATGCACTGTGTGTCATTTTTTTATGTGCAACTAAAAGAATAGCTTTTACACATTTGATTAGCCAGCGAGCTTTCTTACCTGAGGACTGTGCTCTGCGTACTAGTAAAAGCTGAGTTAGGTTAATTTTTCCCAGATCACCCCAGGTTGAATTTCTACTGACTGATGTGTTTCCACTGAATAAGGAGGCAACATTTTTTCATACAAGACTAATATCAGCCTCAATACAGCTAAAGGCTAACATCAAGGTCATAACATTTCCACTGTGACAACATTTAATACGTAGGCTCGAGGTTTATTACTGTCACCATTTTTATTTTTGTGGCGCATTTACTATTTAGCACACAAAGATTGATGGCAACTAGTTTGGTAGGTAACCCCACCTGGTCATAAACTATAGCTACAGTAAACTACAGTCTAAAAAAAGAAAAGAAAAAACTGGCCTGATGATAATGTTATGAAAAACACGATCATGATGAATAAAATGGACTGACCACACACATCAACACTGCCATCCCAAGAGCCACTCTATTACCAAGGCTGCAAAAAACACTTAAACAGTAAAAAAAAATCATATTAAATGAGACAAAAGAATATTAAAAGTGACTAAAATGTAATTTCATTTCAATGTTTTCCGATCCATAGTGTTTGCAAAGCAGGTAAAGCATGGTGGTCATAAATGAGCGTGCATCTCACAGAGGTGTTCCCCTGCTTTTTCTGCTGCATCCTTCCCTCCATCCTGTCTTTCTTCTCCATGATAGCACAGAGACAATAGTGCCTCATGTTGCTTTAAATCAGCGGTCAGCTCGTGAAATAAGATCTATCAGATGGTCCCATTACAAAAAGCTCAATTCTGCACGGTGTCAACAAGCTGGTTTTTATCAGCAGTCTTTTTTCAGACGAGACTAATCGAGGCCCAGTGAAAGACCACTGAAAAGGATCTCGGGTTGTTTGACGAGTCTCTTCTTTTTTCAAACTGAAAACCCAGAAATGAAGAACAATTTTTTTTTCCAGGCACCCATTTCAGTCATTTTGTCTCAAGAATTTGAAAAGGCCTTCACGATGGCAACAAAAATTGCAAACAATACTGGGTGCCTCATCAGTCACAAAGAAAAGAAGGAAAGTAAAACTTTGTTTTTGTCATTTCCCAAATACTGGTTGCACTTTGGCACTGATTATTTTTTCCCCGTTTTCTCATTGTTGGCACGGGAAGATTGATCATACCTTCTTCCAAGGTCTGGCTTTTTCCTTTTAGCTAAAAACTGGATCATATTTTCACCCATTGTCTGCCTGTAGCTGGCAGGTGGAATCATTATATCTTCTGCTGACTTCTCATGACACCTTTATCACTGAAATCCTCCAATGTCCTTGAACGCTGATTGTACCACCGGCCTAATCTAAACACTGTATTTCCTGCCAGGAAGCCTTTTAGCCTATTAATGTTTTAGCCCTTGCATTTGAGATCCTGACGCATTGTTCCCTGCCTTCAGCACTCAGCCCGGCATGTGAAACACTGCAAATTTGTTGGATTAAGGTTCCAACTGTGTTTGAAAACAAAGTTGATCATAAGGCTGTCTAATGCTTACAGCTCAGAGGATTCATATGTGGAAGAGGCATGAGCAGAAAACTACATCCACACTGCAGTGTAATAAAATACAACATTAGAAACACAGCAGCAACAAGCCTCTTAAAATGTCCCAATTAATGTGAAATGGTTGAGCAAAGAGAATGAGAGATGATGGCTGATGAAACCTGTTCAGAGGAAATGTATCATTAAATCAATCGCTTAAAAAGACAAATAACAAATGTGCCGACAGCCTTGTCAGCAAAAGGAGCCCATCATAAAGGCATTTACTATGTTGCACCTTTATATATCTCACCTTCTCCATAAATTAGATAGGGGTCTGGTATTAAAATTGGAGTGGAATGCACCTGAGATATAAAAACTGCTGAAGTATGAATCAAAATACATCATTACAAGAAGTGTTAGAAGAGAAATGAGCAAGCTGGAGGTGCAGACAGTTTTAAAATTCACTGTCGCTGTGTAATGATAAAGCACAGCTTCACTGTGGCAAAGCACCAGCTCTCCATCCTTACGTTCAGATCAAGTATTTGCCAGACCTTGTTTTGTGGAGGTTCGACTTGTGCTTATTCCCCATTATTTCCTCTTGCTGAACAACAGCCGTGATCCCTATTTTCCAATGGTTATATTATGCTGAGCCCAGTGGGAAAGTAATGAAGGCGCTGCAAACCCCTAAGAAACTCAGAATGAGGGTGTTAACAAAATAACTATTTAAGGTTCAAAGACCACAGACAGAATGTCTGAGGAGCGCCTGAAACAACTTATTTGGAGGACAAAATGTGTAGAAAAATACACAGAGGAGAAAACAAATTGAAACAAACAGACAAAAAAAAATAGATGGAGTAGGTATACAGTGATAGATGAGTAAGATATGGGATAGAAGAATGATTTTTCATTGTTCAAAACAGTCTCAAAGTTCTCTCTTCTGTCCAAAAACGTCCTAATACAATCTAATCACTCAATCAAGGGGAACTGGAAAGTGTTTCTGTTAGGTTTCAACCTGTTAAATCCTCCCTGATCTTTCCTCTCCTCTCCTTTCTCCTCTCTCATCTCTTCAGCTTTCTTTCTCTTTGAAAATGACATGTGCCAATGCCTGTGCTGAGCTGAACTTCCTGGACCATCATACTTAACACATTTAGTTAATACAGCCTGGTCTCTTCTTTTCCAGCTCATTTCTCCCTCTTTCTCTCTTCCTCTCTGTGGAGCAGAGGTCTGGTGAGATGCAGGGAGAGGGAGATTAGTGTCTGTTTGGTTCATTTCAGTGCCTCCAAAGAATCAGAGACTAATCCTGGCCTCAGCTGCTTGGATGCTTCTGATCTGTTTGCACATAGAGGCTGTGCCAGTGGGGCACAATTATGCCACAGAGATGCCACAGCCAAATAAGAGGCTTTGTCCTCACACATAGTGCTAATTTCTGCTCAGTCCAGGTGTCCGTGTTGCCTAATTTTTCTTGGGTTTAAGTCAGCTTGACATTAGAAGAGTTAAACGCGAGCAACAGAGGCATGAAATACGGAGATAACCATGGTCAGCGCATTGTTCAGATGTTTCAAATATAGTCTTAATAAAATGCAGTTGGTGCTTTTTGCTAGAGGGTTAATTTGTTGGCACAGAAAATGAGTAAAAGTCAACAAATTTGAGGGAGGAAAAGAGAGATTAACAAGTATTTTAAGTGCATCACACGTTTCTCAGTTTTTGTAATTACACTGGCTACAGATCGTCTTTAAAAACCTTTATAAATTCCTTTACTATTTGGATTACATTGTTGCTGAGCATGATCCTTTTTTAAGCTGGATGTTAAGATCACATGCTGGTGCTGGACCTTGGAGCTTGCTTTGCTTAGAATTCAGTATAAACCAACCAGTGTGAGATTTTAATGTGAGCTGGCTACAAGCCATGATTTAAACATTAAGATGTGTAAATCTGTGGTCTTCAAGGGGCTTTCTAATAGTAAACGGAAAAAAATGAAATAATGGCAGCCTTGCTGTTAAAGGTCAAACATTTAAGTTTCCCTGATAATGTGAGTGGAGGGACCTCGTTTCACCCCCGGTTTACCCTTTCCTTTAATTTGTCAGTGGTACATGTATACGCGGTGGGTGTGTGGGGGTGGTTTTCTGTATTTGTGTGTGCATAATTGCGCACATGTCTCTGAGTGCATGTTTGTTGCTCTGCAGACCCTGTTCACTTGTTGGCCTGGTTGGGGTTAAGCGGTGATTGCATGAAGGGACTGGGAGGGAGGGATTGTGTTCTGGGAGCACGAATTTGTTCAGCTTGTATTTTTTCTTTCCTCCCCTTTAACCACAGTTTATTTCTTACTGGAGAGCTGCACCTCCCCTACCACTTCAGCAAGAGTATGCTCGCAAACACTGACACACTATATGTATCACAGCTTTTTCTTTTCTAACACACCTTCCTGAGCAATAGGCAGAGTCCTAAAGGCTGATGAACAGGCCATAATTCACTGTCTGTTCTGTGACTGGACTGGGACCTTGTTTAATGGGCAAAGTGTTGGCAATTTCCCACCATCTATGTGCTTGTTGCACTTTTTAGTGGTTTGGGAGTCAGTAAAGTTCATAGTGGCAGATTTATTAATCTTTTTTTTTCTCTAACTCTGAGAGGGTATCTAAGTTTTTTACAGTTGCTCACTTGATGAGAAACAAAGAAGACATGAATGCAAAATATCTCAGAGCATGAAACTATGTTTGCCCTAAATGTGAAAATCTCACAGTATCACGCATCACCCATAAATCTCTTGCCTTGTGCTCATTAGTGTTATATTTTTTAACACTTAAACACACTTGTCTGCCAATCGCTCTTCATTCTGTCACCATTCTGAGCATGTGCAGCTTTCTGAGTTAAGCATCCATCATTAACTTCCTCCCTGATACCTGATTTTACCTGCATGTTTGGACTCTTTAACCAATTATCTACTTTGTGCTCTTCCACACCACGACCAACATACTGAAACAGACAAGTAAAGGGTTTACTTTGGTTTTTTTCTTTTCTAGTACTGCTAAGGTTGCCTGGCTCTTGCATGTTTAGCTTTTGGAGCTTGGCATATCAATGCATTAGGACATAAAGGTCAGGTTATCTCAGCCTCTGCTGCTTGACTTTGACTTTTCTGTTCTTGTGACATGGCTGTAGTTCCTCTGTGTTTAATGGGAGGTTTTTTTGTTTACAGTTTGAACTTCAATTGCATCTTGATTGTTTTATATCATATCTGTTATGATAATGTACAATCTAAAGATTTTGTCACAGTCCAAACTGTATCTCTCTGGTGTGGTCGTTAGTCATGAGGTAAAACAATTACAGGTTCTAGCAGAAAATAATACCAAAAAATGAAGACCCTTAAAAAGCGGCAGAATACTGGACGTCATTCTAATATACTACCTTCACACTATGTTACCATAAAATAAGCCACAGGAAATATTCATTATCCTCTTTATGGACAGAGAGTCCCATCTTCTCCAGCTTTATATATTACTAATTCTACTGTTGAATAATACTGTTAAAAACTCACTGAAGTATGGAGAGGAATTTTGGCTTGCTGGAGTACTGTGCATGCCGGGGCTTTCTGTGCATGTATGCACTCGGTGCTAAGACCATGAAATACTGGAAAATGGAGATTCGACTCAGCTGATACTGACACTGGCTCTAGTACATACAGCACTTGTTGTCCTCAGGACTTCTAATACATGCCAAACCGCAGCCTGTGCTGCAGAATTAGAAACAGGCAGCTCGAGAGCTTAAGGACTCCTAGATTTACTCATCCCACGGTCACAGTGGAGTCTGTTAGCCCGTGGATATTGATAAACTTATTCCTGTTCTCTGACACTTTGAAGAAACTTGCTGTTGGAGTGTAGCTAAGTATACAACTTGCATATCAGTGCCCATAATCGTTAATCACTGTTTATCATTTTCATTAAAATAAAACAAAAAACACTTATATCATCTTCACCTTGTTTCTTATTTGTGTTACTGGAATATCACATATTACAACATGATTTTTACTGTTCAGGAGGAAAAAAAGGTCTTCATTTTATGAAGCCTTCACTCTGATTCATATGTGGTTTTGCTGCTGCATTGTTTTATTTCCACTGAACACCTCATCAGTATGTGCTGAAATCCAAAGCCTCAAATACATCTATTGGTCCAGACCCTGAAAGAACACAGTACAAAGTGCCTGGCACTGTAACAAGCAAGCACAGAATCAACACCATCTTCCTTACTCAACACTAACATTAGTCAGACTTTGTCTCTAAGGAGGAAGCAAGAGCTCATTATCATATAGAGATCTGTAAGCTATGGAATAGACGAGGCATTTGCAAGTAGCAGCACATAAATTGGGTTTGTTCTTCATTAATTGGCATTTTATAGAAATGTACTGTGGTTATCTTTTCTACTATGGAGGAAAGATACCACAGAGGTAAGGCTGATGATTCAGGAATTACAGCCCAATCACAGGATGCAGGAAACCAGGAAGCCTAAAAAGCATGTTGTGAGAACCAGGGGTCACCCAGAGACATGAGGCTATCAAATCAGGCAGCAGGCAGATGACAGGCAAAAAAAAACAGGCAAGAGATTATACCTCTGTAAGCTGAGGAAAAAAGAATACGAGCAATACGTAGTAAAGAATGGCTGGAAAGACTGACTGCAGTAAGAAAGACTGACGAGGTTATACATTACTGAGGTCAGTGATTGGTGGGAAACTAAAAACATGGCAGTAAAACTAACTGAAAGCATGAAATAAAATTTATAACAAAGCAGGTTTCTTCTCTGAGCTTTAAATCATCGCCTGCAGCTTTTTGGGGTTGATATTAAGACTTTTGGGATACCAGTGCTATTAGCGATTCTATTTAAAAGTCCTCACTGATCCCCTCACTGACTCCTGACCGTTGTTCTCTGAGGAAAAAGTAGGCGCACACTGGTTTCAGTGTCAGTGTAACTGTGACTGTAGAAACACAGTAGACGGTTCATTGCAGTCGGTTTGACACATTGTTTTGGCATATGAAAATCTCTGAACAGTATGCAAGTAAGAAGAAAAAAGAATGTGCAGGCATGTGATTTGGATGAAGCTTGAAGTGTGTGAAAAAGGAATTATTTATTAAGTAAACAGTTTTATTATATATCTGGTTGATTCAAATAAAAAGTAAAGAAGTCAAAACATCGATTTGTGTGATTGCTCGACAGTAATCGAACATCATCCTCCAAAGTCAAGGAAATAAAAAAGGAGGAAGAAATAAGATCTGTCCAAACGAGGCAAAGGTTATGGCTTAAATACACTCTATCATTTCTTTAAATAGCATCACAATAAACTGCAGCCACAACTAAATTTCTTTATGCCTGAACAGATCTTAATTTCAGTGAATTTACTGAGCTGCGGCTGATGATGTTCCAAACCAGTTAAGATGTCATCTACCTTCACAGGCAAGGTCATAGCTTCTGGAATTTGCATTAACAATATAAGATTTCTAAATCAATTTGCAGTTTTAGAGGCTATATTACAAAATGGAAATAGTCCATTCACAGTAAGGAATTTAATAAGGCCAGCAAAAACTGCAGCAAGTAATTTAATTGTTGTTTCATTCAAATGAAGCACTTGGTGTCCTCTGGGGTTGGCTGATTATCAAAGGGTGCTTTCACTCCTCCAGCTGTACAGCTCAGTGTGTGTTAGACTAATGGGCTTTAGCCAGACAGATATTGTATATTGGTAATATATCTATCTCAAGCAAAACAACTGCCTAACACACATGCATGGCATCAGTGTTGGTGTCAGTGAAATGAACTGGAGCATTTTATGAATGTTTAGTTTGGCCTTACAAGGAAATGAGTTTCTATCATCTGAAATCTTCCATATAAGCACAAAAGCTTATTTGAGTTAGTCCTTAAAGTAGCAGAATGGGACAGCAGAAATGATAATGGGTGCTTATTATCAGTTTGTTGTGTGATAGAATTTGACTTTCAGTGGTTGTTTCACTTTTGGGTATTGTGTCTCACTCTTTGTGCAGAACTCTCTTCTTCCATACTTTTCACTGCAGCCCTCTGATCATGTTTAATTCCCCACCTGCTTTCCCTAGATTACCGTCTCCTTGTGTAATCCCATTAAGGACCCTGTGTTTCCGCCTGGTGCTCATTACTGCTCCACCGCAGCACAGTGGAGTCTAGAATTGACTCAGATCTGACACTGAGCCCCGCATGGAGCTTCTTAATTTCTTCCCCCAGCGTTCAATACAGCATTCAGCATCCAGCATGGACAGTTGCCCTCCAAGCTTCACCTTGACTTCTCCTCACGACATTGAAACTTTTGAGTCCATAGTTAAATTTGGCTGAAAAACTCTCTGATGGCTTTGATTTAAAGCAAAAATAAAATGGAAAAAAACAAAAGCTGCAATTTTTTAGTAATTACATAGAGAGAAAGCTAATATTTATAGGAAAAGGAGTCAATTTACTAATCAACCAAATAACACAAACATTAGCTACGTTTTTGTTTTTAAGAGTATTTCATCCAGCAACCAACAATTACCGATAATATATCAATAAAAAAAAAACATTTCTAAGTGAAGGCTCAGTCAGTTATGTTGAGATGCATGTTTAACCTATGTGGATAGCAGCAGCTTTCATTTATTGCACATTATATATGAGCAGTTTTCTAGTTGGTTTTTATTCACACTGAGTTTTATCACGTGCAAGAGAACAATAAGTGCCAGTCAGAAGAGAGAAGTAGACTATAAATGAGTAAAAATGATAAACCAGTGTTTCTTGGCAGGATAATTGTCGTTGCTGCTCAGATCACAAATGAGTAATAATTTATTTCTGGACAACATGGCAAGAAATAATTTTTGTTTCCTGATAATGTTTCTTTTATGTCCCTGTGATGCTTTCAGGCTTACGTAGACATGGAGGTGAGGGGGGACAAAAAGGAGCGAATATTGATGGTTAAGATTGGATACAATGAAAGAAAATCAGATGAGTGGAACACAGTAAATTCATATAGTCCCATATGAGTTTTTAATGGTGAGAGATACTAGAGGCAAAAACAGTTTTTGTATTATTGTTTGTTTTTTGTGCTTTGGTCAATTTTAAGATTTTTGTGCTATTTTGCTTTTGAAACAAAAATAAAACATTGAGGTACTTTTACTTTTTTATCAGTTGGATATTAATCATATTTAATAAGATAATGCCTTATTGAATACTTGAATATAAAATTTCAGAAAACTTGTACTCCAAAAAGCAGCTGTGATGCTAACGCTAATGGTAGGAGAGCAGGGCCAGCAGAGAGAGGTTCTGTTCAGCCATAAACTGGACTCAAAAATATCTGTGTTATACCTGCGAGTTAGCTTTATTATGAACTGCAGGCCAGAGGGACGAGAGCACTGCATGTGTGTGTGAATAGCAGCAGCTATGACAGATTTCAATAAGGAGATCATTTGGAAAACATGAACATGATTTATTGAGATGCAGAATTCGAATAAAAGCTATTTGACAATTAGACTAAGATGAACCATCACAACAGAACACAGACCCAGCAATGATGGGAATTAGGACAGGATCTAGACACTGATGGTGAACGTGACGATGACATGAAGAGGCTTAGACGGGCTCTGGGAGACCAGGGCGAGGTGGCGATGGGGAGAACAAATGTGAGTCTGAGAGGCAGAATGACATAAAAACACTGATATAAGCATAAAGAACAGAAGCTGATTGGCTCACAGAACAGAAAATGATTGGATGAGAGAAATGATGTCAGTACTACGTTTATCAGCGTGGGAAGTGATGTAACTAACACTGAACAGCTGTTAAACGTGGTAACAATTATAGCCACTGAAAAATGCCACTATGATTGCAACATTTTTGCTGCTGCAAACATAATGACGTGGCATTTAGCAGTTAACTCTAAGAATAACTTCATGCTTATTTTACAGTGTTGTAGCAGAGCATAGGTATGCAACAACACAAACATATTTGCATGAAGTCCTCTAAGAATGTAACAGTATGTAGTCTGATGTGGAAGACAGTGTGCACAGGTCCAGTGCTGACTGGCTAAAAAGTGGCCCAGAACAAGGAGGGGAGGAACAACAGCATTAAATACAATAAAAAAAAATAAAAAAAAGGAAAGATCTAAAAATACAGCATGAGAACAAGGATGGTGGCTGCAGAGGACAGTTTTCACTGTTTTTAACATTGTTTCAATTCATCCCTAATATTCTGTAATTTTCTCCAGGCTGGCTGAAGGATTAACAACAGCCTAAACACACACCAGTTGTTTGTGACACTGCCCCCTGGTGACAATAAACAGCTACAATGTGTAGACTACAGTCTGGAAAGGCTGTGTTGGACCACTGCACAACCAAACAAAAAGCCATGTGCATGGTAGATCTGAACCTGACTGTTCTGTACATGTCAGAAATGTCCAAAACAGTCAGATGTTAAAGGGACAGTTAATATCAAAATCAAATTCATAGAGCTTTCCTTCAGGACTGTGATGCTTTATCCCATTTGGATTGGTTTGTAGCAAGGTGTCCCCTTTTGGAAATACTGGCTATATTAATACTGTAGCTATTTTTGAAGACAGCAGAACCCTGAAGGCACCTGGTGCACTGTGTTTAAAGCAAAAAAAATAAAAATAAAAAAAGATTTGTAACATCTATGGTGATTGATTGTTAAACATATTTGCTTCAAATTAAAAAAGTTTCTTTTTCTGTGTATTTACATATAGAAACTGTGTGATTGAGGCCAGGTTGTGAATGCACACCATGTCTTCACGTTCATCTGTATGTTACATGTACATATACAACAGTCCCTGGAGGCTTTACGTTTTTATCTCTTATCTGGCGCGCCTTTACCATCTGCACCTTTAACTGAGGGTGAAAGACAGTCACAGCAGAGGGCAGAGAGCGGGGAACCTTTCCAGACATTTGCATCCTACCTCCAAAGAACCATGCTCGACATAAAAGGCTGCAAGTAGTCGCTGCAAACCGCAGGTGTGGCCATTCATTTCTTTTAGGTAAAGTATCGCCTTCCTTTTTTAAAATTTCTATGTTTACAATTAAAGGATCTGCTCAATATAATATTTAGTAGTAATTTAGTAACTGCTCAGGTTTATGATTTATACATAGATTAACATTTACAGAAAAGTAATGTATAACAATCAATGTAAATATCAGATGATGATATGAGGTGTAACATATACAGGATGGGTCGATGCCATTCTGTCTTTTCTAATAAGTTAGATATTCCTGTTGCAGATTGTTAGTAATTAAATGTTATCAGAAATGCAGATGAGATGTGCCTGAGTAATGATGTCACCGTGACACGGGCCACTAATGAAACCTGGCAGCGTTGAGTGCTTGTTTGCCAATGCAATAATTCCAAAGGGACGCAGAAACCAACAAATCTCTGTTAATTTGCATCACACAATTATCATTTATATTTATTTGCATTTGTTTGGATTACTTCCAATTATGTTGAAATGGGTAAACACCAACAGGTAAAACTCATGTCTGAGCATGAGTGAAGAGAACAGGTGCTGAAGGCCTGGCAAAAATCACCTGTAGGTTTTGCTAGCAATAATCATCATCATCATCATCATCATCATCATCATCATCATGTGTCACATGTTCTGCATGTTGTAACCATGAAGCACGTCAGCTCTCCTATAATGTAAAAAGGGAAAACGTTGGACAGTGTCTGCAGTTTATGTGTTTGTTCAGTTGTTGATAAAATGTGACCAAAATGTAAATAGATTTGATTCACGATGAACAAATTAGAAAATCTGTACTTTTAAGAAGCTAAAACCAGCAATTTTTAGGAAACAATATAAATCTGGTAAGAAGCTAGCTCAGCTCTAATCATGCCCATATGTTTTATCACACCAAAATCAGCTGGTATATCCTCAAGTTTTGTTTCTTCTTCTTTTTTTATGTGAATCCTTTCTGTTGTACAGGGAAACAAAATTGCCCATACTCAATCATTCGGCCTTTCTTATTGAATCACTGGATAATCAACAAAATTTGCTTTTGGAGGGCGACAACAAAGGTGATAAATTGCTGTCATAAAGTCATTTAGTGGATGCTGCTCCTGCTGTTGGTGACCACGCAGTCAGAGGAAGGGTGGCGTTTAAGCAGTTCTTTTAAAGGAAAGATTGGAATGTGAAGCCACCTCCACAACTTCAATAAACTCCCTGTTGTGTAATACAATAAGCATTTATATGCTTGTTTTCCCAACCACTCTCTCTAATGTCTGACTGCCTTCTCACATTATCTCTGCCATACATCTGTCTGTCTGTGGTGCTCTCCCCACAGTATGAGTAAGAATTTGATGTGTACACACAAAGATATGTGACTTCAACATGTAGGAGTACAACTGAGATGCTATCACACCTCTCCATTTGCACTATTTGCTGGGGTCATGCAGGAATCTTCCAACGGCTCAATTTTATCTGCACGGTAAAATGTTTACTCCTCAGTGCCATTAACACCTAACTACCTCTGTTTTATTAAATATTCTGTGTGTGTCCTGGTTGCAGCTGCGGCTTCTCGTCTGATTGTGGCAGATAAACTGAGTCCAGAATGGAAGCTACTGTGAACCTCAGTTTAGTTGCCTTCAGGCTGAGCAGTGTGATTTTCTTCCAGTCTAGCTACATCATCAAGCAACACTTACACTGGTGTGATTTATGAGCACTGAGAGGCCACCAAGAACTTCTTAAAACCTGACGTAGCATCGACTTCTATGATTCGTTCACGGTTGGCAGACAATTCAAGAATTAGGCCTTAGGGATCAGTTGCCTTAAACACTTCTGCCTGGACACCAGTCTTATCCTCTACATATCTGGGGCGACCAGAGTCTGTCTGCCTGAGCTTCAGCCAAGCTCCTTGAATGTTTTTTTAAACTTTGGATGCCGGAAACATATCCCTATTGGACCAGCAGCCAGTAACTAACTCCCGCTGTCTTTAAAGTCTGGGCCAGCAGGAGCACTCGTTATCCCAAGCATCATTAATCTTACTTTTCCTCGACCTGTCCTCCTACCACCTCCTCTTCTCCCAGGGTGGTCTCCCTCGGGCACTCGTTTACCTCCCTGGCTCCTTGTGCCTCTGTAAAGCATGCACACATGCATAGAGTTGCACACACGTGCGCACACTCACACACACACACACCCTCTATAGTGCTCTCCTTTTCCATATCTCCCTCTCTCTCCAGCTCACAGAGAAGCAGTGGGATAGGGAGTAGTGCTGTACATGAGTGGCCAGCGTCCTCAGCTACTCTAGATCAGACAGGGCTGGGCCAGAGGAGTGCTCCCACAGACAGAGAGTGTGATTTGGTGAAACCATAGAGGAAGCGCACATTACCTGGATGACTCAGCACCTTAGCTCATGTACATTACAAACCTTTCCTACAAAATTCATTTTTATGTGACTTATTAACTGGAAATTTATTTTTTGTTTTTTTTTCTGCATATACTAGACCAAAATTTGCAGTGATAATGGGGCAGAATGTTTGACAGTAATTATACTATAGATATAAGTAAAGAGCCAAACCTTTGAATATCAGACTTTTAAGTTTTGGGGGTATGTATGTATACATTGTTCAAAATGTAGTATTACAGCTTGTGGCCTGGCAATGGGAATCACAGCGTTTTTATCATCTCTTGTGTTTCCATGTAAACGGAGATCATTTTTGAAACGTTTCCATCTAAAACGACCCCGTTTCCACTGAAAACATTCTGCAGAAACTCACAATGCAGAGTTCACAATGGTACCCAGTAGTCTGTACATGCTTGTATGAATGTCTGACAATGGCGGAGCTCCTAATGAGACAGTGGGTGGTGTCCTGGAGGATCTCCAGTTAGATCTGGACCAGGGCATCACTGAGCTTCTGGACAGTCTGAGGTGTGACCTTGTGGTGTCGGAAGGACTAAATGATAATGTTCCAGAGGTGCTCTATTGGATTTAGGTCACACAGGTGTGTGGCCCAGTCAATGGTATCAATCCCTTCATCTTCCAGGAACTGCCTGCATACTCTCACCACATGAAGGAATCAGAAGGAACCTGCTCTCATCTGTCAAAAGCACAGGGTGGACCTGCCAGTTCTGGTATTCTATGGCAAATGCCAATCAGGTTCCACGGTGCTGGGCAGTGAGCACAGTGCCACCCTCATGAAGTCTGTTTCTGATTGTTTGCTCAGAGACATTCACACCAGTGGCTGCTGGAGGTCATGTTGTAGCTCTGCAGTGCTCATCCTGTTCCTCCTGCACAAAGGAGCAGATCCCGGTCCTGCTGATGGGTTAAAGACCTTCTACGGCCCTGTCCAGCTCTCCTACAGTAACTGTCTGTCTCCTGGAGTCTCGTCCATGCTCTGAGACTGTGCTGGGAGACACAGCAAACCTTCTGCCAATGGCACGTATTGATGTGCCATCCTGGAGGAGTTGAACTACCTGTGCAGCCTCTGTAGGGTCCAGGTATGGCCTCATGCTTCCAGCAGTGACTCTGACCCTAACCAAATGCAGAACTAGTGAAAAACAGTCAGAAAAGATGAGGAGGGAAAAATGTGAGTGTCCTCCACCTGTAAAACCATTCCTGTTTTGGGGGTGTCTCATTGTTGCCCCTCTAGTGCACCTGTTGTTAATTTCATGAACACCAAAGCAGCTGAAACTGATTAACACTCCCTCTGATACTTACTGACCTCATCAATATCACAGAGGTTTAACTGACTGATGCTGAACTCTGATTAAAAAGAGTTCCTTTAATTTTTTGAGTAAGGACTTATTTGCTTATTTTCTTAGCACTGAAATTGTGGAGCCAGCTTGGACACAGAAGCATCCTTTTCCATTTAAGCAACTAAACACTTTGCTGTGGTTGGAGAGAGAGACTGATTTTAAAATGAAAGTCGAAGCACTGATTTGTTTGAGTTAACAGAAATCTCCCTTTTTTGCTTTTGTGTCCTACAATGTTGACACAAAAGCAAGGTAAATCNACGGCACTCTTTCTGCAGATGTTTTCAGTAAAATTGTCCTGCAATTATAAAAACAAATATAATCTGCTTGTCTGTTGTTTTCTAGAAGACCTATTTGACAGTGGACGTCTATCATAAAACAATAGCACAATGGGTCTAGAGAGCTGAACAATAAAATATGCACAATGTTGCTCCATGAAAAACTCTTTATTTCAAAGATTATTCTTTGTCAAAATACATTCATAGCATCTGCAAAAACACTTCCTTCCCCTCAGCTCTGCTTACTCCTCCTTCTCCCCCACAGCAAACGAAGAAAAACAACCTGCACATTCAAATCAAATGTCAAGAATTGCATAAAAGTTGGGCTGTTCAAACCACCTGTTTTCTTGAGCTTTAGTAGAGCTGAGGTATGGAGATCGAGCTTTTTTTATATATATATTATACCACAGGGCCTGCCCTTGCATTTACAGAGCCACATTAAAGCTTTTGTTGCATTACACTGTATGTTTTAACATTTGGTAAATGTTAAATATTAAAACCCATGTGTTTAACAGTGAAAACAAGCTTAATCAGTAAGTGAAAGTCAAATATAACTGTATGTATAAACAGTATGAAAGACAGTTTAAAAATGATCAGCTTCTATGGGATTCTAACCCCAACCTTTTGGGCTTCATAACTGTGTCCTGAACCACCACCAATACCCTTCTTAGGGTTAGCTTCTAATGCTGACCCTAAGATAAACGTAGCCTTGCAGCTGTGGGAAATTACTGAGAAATAAGTCACAGGTTTTATATTGTGAACTGCAGCAGATTTTCTTTGTGCACCAATGCTGCTGCTGCTGACTCTGAAGTTTACTGCTCCTCGTGGATTTAGCCAAACTTTTTAGATATAAGCTGATCTTACATGAACTACCATGACTGCTTTCCAACCAATAACCAGTATAATCCTAGTGTGAAGGATGGTGAACCTAAACAGCATCATCAGCTCAAATTTAAACAGACAACATTGAAGCATAATTTCCCAGCTTCCTGCAGGTTTAATATCACAATAATTGAAGATCGTTCCGGCACTCTTTAACCCCTGCCCATACCAACAGTGTACTTCCAGCAGTGAGAACATCTCCTGCTACATGCCACAAAAGGCAACTTTGTAAAATGTCCCGATGTGATTCTCTAGACATTGTCTGATATTCATGTCTTAAAACTACTGAGAAGAAAAGCATGACGCGGTGTCACATGTATCACAAAGTTCATGTGGCCTCTTTTTGATAATGAAAGTTCCTCGCTGAGATTCTTAGAGAAAGCTCCATCTTTGTTGCGTTCTTTCATGTAGCCAAAATAGACAGAAGTGAGGACTGAACAAACCAAGCAGCCAGGTTTGGTGGTGGGGCTTCAAAGTCCTAGCCTGTTTGAATTCATTTCTTTGACCTCCCTTGCATGAAACAACAGCGGATAAAAGAAAGGCAGACAATGAGACTGCTTTGATGTGAATTGGTAAAGCTCATGGCCACTCGAGGCAGGGGACGAGAGGCCAACTTTGCATATTACTGAGCTTCACGAGTCTGAGTTTGAAGGGCTCTTCATGGGTACACTATTGTATTTGCAGAGAAAGGACTGATTCAGCTATGTTGTGCTTTCAAGGGATTAACTGTTGTTTTGGTTAAAGTTGCTATAGTACTGGAATAATCATGATATCCACTTAATTGTGTTGGCAAGAATAGACGATCTATTTCATAAATGTGCTGGGTTTCCTGTTCTTTATGACATGTAGTCAAGATTTTTTTTGTCCAGCTCTATTTTGCACTTCCATTTCAATATCTGCAGACATTTCATTTATTTATTAGCATTTTCCTAAACACACACTATACAGTTTTATGTATATTTGTCTGCCTTAATTTAAGGTATTTATGAGTAATCTTTTGGATATAATACATTAGATTTTTGGCATGTTTCTTAAATTTATGCTTAGCCTAATTCAGTAAAATGCCTTGTGTTCACTAAGTAGAATTGTGTTTTATAATTTATATGGCACAGATGCTAATCCAGATCAACATAAATGATACAAACACTTCATTAAACCAAAAAGTTAAATTCTGACTTTTGTAGAGCTAGATGTTATTAGTCCAGGATGACCTCTGTTTCTTTAGAGCGCTGCAGTAAAAGGACTTTGAGAAGAAAAGGAAATACTGGGACAGTAAAACATACAGTGGGCTGAGTTTCCAGCAGTCCCACTCATGTTGTCAGAAAACCAAAAAAGCACCATGAAAGCAAAATATGGCAATGATAAAAAATGATTGACATTTCCCTGAGTTAACCTGTGCTATTCAGCAACTCAACGTTGCTATACTGTATTTATAGACCTGCAGCGTGCTGGTGATTAATTTAAACAGTTTAAATATGTTTCTTTAAAAAAAAAAATGCTTCCACTTACAAACATCGTGCAGTTGATTGGTAATATAGGAGCGGTGCTAAGTGATTACTTTTCATGTCTCCAAAAAACCTAATGCAACTGTGATAAAATGTTCATCTTTAATGCTAATGCTGCTGCCCTTTCATTACTGCACCCCCAGCTACCAGGCAGTGATTTGGTGTTATTTAGCTCTAGTACTAATTATTTCAATAACTTCTGTGGCCTGGAGTCATGCTACCAATAAAGTGTACACACCCACCCTATGGTTAAAATGTGTGTCTAGTTTGTTTTTATTTCACCTCTGATGCATGCACCTGCATGCTGTTCTGTTAGCACAGTACTTAAAAATGGGTTCATTGTCTCCTTGGGGAGGAAAAATCAGCGCTCCACAGTCTGTCATTATTAAGAAAAGCTAAGATATTTTTTTTAACCTTTATTTAACCAGGAAAAACACACTGATCAAAATCTCTTTTTCAAGAGGGTCCTGAGTGTCTAGACCATCTAGAAGGAGTCAGATTATGAAATGTTTCCTCACAAAAGTGACGCATACACATGCTTTTAATGAAGTAGTGGAGTAGATACGAGCTGATTGGATAAGAGAAAGAAGATTTTATATGATAAATAATAGATTATTGTTCTGATAACCCATAATGTATGTCATGTTAGTGTCATGTTTATAATACATGTTTGAAACTTGGGTTTAAGAAACATGTAACTATCAATGTATTATTAATACAAGTTTAAGCTTTGAAGTTTAGACATTTTCAAAGTTTAGCTGTTTGTTAGTGTCAACACTGGATGTGATGAAGGACCCCTCAGTTCAGGCTTCCCTCTGAAAAATATTATGTAAACACTATATTTATCATATCCCTTAAAGCTGCTAAAGTGCAGCCGCTTGTTTAGAAGACATCTGTGATTCTTCTTCTTCTTCTTCTTTTAACTGCAAATACATTTTAATGGGTTTCAGTCTTTTGAGGCTACACCATTCGGTCGTTTCTGCATACTGATCAGGAGGACAAGAAGGATCTTCATTGGATTTGATTGTCTTAATCACAGTAGTTTAATTTAACCTGCAGAAACAACAGTATTTAGAAGCATCCACACTTTTCAGTAATTGGTCCATTTGTTCTTATAAGTATGCTAGTTTATTGTTGTTCTCATCACCAACTGTTTCTCAGAATTTAGGGGAAGAGTTGGTGATGGGGAGGGTAGAGGACATTAAAAATCCATTGTTTGAGAGAATAAGCAACTTCAAAAGCTTGGCAAAACTGGCATCCCCCTCTCCCAATGAGCGCAATTAATGCCCCCAAAGGCTCTTAATAATAATAATCTGTTGGAGTGCAGCAAATGAGAGGGAAAGATTCAGAGAGAATCGGATCTTCAGCATGGGACCAGAGAGAGATGGAGGGAGAAACGGCTCTTTATAGGTAGTCTCAAAATGGCTGCCTCATTATGAGTGATTCACAGCAGCTCCTTAGGGAAGCTGCTTCCCGTGGAGCTCCATAAAGACCGGAGCTTGATTGCCCAAGAGGACAAGAAACATGGGGAAGTCAATGCAAAAGCCCCACGTTGTCAACCACTTTCCCTCAAGCCTTTATTTTTGTCAAGATAACCAGCAAGAGACTTTCCCACCGCTAGATGTCCACCATCCAAATGATGTCTGTGCAAAGTTTGGCTGTGTCTCTGAAATGGTTTCAGCTTTTTCATGTGCTGACTCAAGTTTTACTCACATAAAATTGACCACATTTTCATGCATTGTAAGCACATAATTACAGTAATTATGCTTTGGCCTTTGAATGCAGGTGACCTGCAGCACAGCTCAACAGCGCTGCTTCTGCTTCTCTGCTAACTTGCTGCCCACATCATACCTCATGATGTTATGTGATGGATTTGATCTAAATACTGTTTAAAGTCAGTCAGGGACTACATGTTATATTTGATTGAATTAGGCTTTCCAGCGTTTGCCCTGCTATCACTGACCAGTACGTCCCTTCTGCTGAAACCCGTTCACCAACTGTGAAGGAAGGGAGTCGGTGATAAGACTTCCTATTATGTAGCTTGTTTTAGTTTATCGTTCATATGTAATTATTTAATTCTCTGAGCACCTTCCACATACATACACTAAATATTGTCACTGCCTTACCGCGTCCCTTTGTCTGTTTCTGTGTCCCAGGCTCCACGTTTCCCTAACTGCCATTTTCAGCTTGCATGTCTCTGTAGCTTTAGGTTTCTGTTGATTAGTGTTTCCCAGTCGCTCCTTTTGGACTTTGTGTTTTGCTGGATTTTCTTGTTCTTGTTCTCAGCTCACCTCTGCCTGCCTCTGCATGTCGGCATTTGGGTCCCGCTCACAACTGCAGTCTGTGACAATTGCATGATGAAGAAGAATATAGATGTTTCTCAACAAGTGCCTAAAGATTTTGCACAGCACTGTAGCTGTGGGTACAACAAACTGCTCTCTGCTGTCTGTTTTTGTTATGTAGGAACTGAACACAAATTTAGAATCGCCTCAGTGACTTCTGCTGTGTTGGCAGTGTGAAGAGTTCAGAAAAAACTTCTTGTAAATGATTCTGATTTGGTCTTCTCTTTATTTGTATTTTAAAGGGTGACACAGAGCACACTTCATATGATCAGCAGGCTTTTTAGAGCAAATGGAAACATCATGTAAAGAGGAGGTAAAAAGGAACATGATCCAGCTGTGTGGTAGTGTGAGGCTACATGTGTGTAAGTGAACACTTGTGTTGGTAGGACTGGCTCGAAGAGCAGGGATCACAATTTAATTGACAGAATTAAGAAGATGCTTTGTGGGGTTCACTGCAGGGAGGAAGAGAATTTTCTTTTCTTTTTTAAAGTAAGTAACACCCAAGGCTTCACCGCAGGGACAAAGCAAGTGATGAGCACAAATGACTGGAATAATTGGTAGACAGTGACACATCCACTTAAGCAGCTGTGTTAGCCTTCCTTTCCCTGACAGCTGGGGATTACAAAGGTGGATGACACAAAAGCAGTTCCGACAGATGGTAAGAGGCATCCGAGCTCTTGGAAAACCATTGTATCTGTGTTTTCTGTAACACTTGCAGGGAATTTTGCTGACAGTGAAACATTTCACAGGGTACTGCTCAACAGACTGAATTTACTTTGACATGCTCCTCACTATCATTCATTATTAAACTCTTGTGTTTGCTCTTTGCTCGAGGGGCGAAGCTTTTTTTTTCTTTAATAACCTTTGTGATGGTGCTCAGTCTCACTTTTGTTTTCTTTTGTACATTAGAGGAAAGCTGGTGGGCATAAAGGAGGAATAAATGAAAGGGAGATGTGCCCATTTCTCCACATGTGGGTTTCCCGCCTCTGACAGCAGGTAATCTTCAGTCACTCGTAGACAGGTAAAACTATGCAAAAGAAAAAAAAGCAGACAGATGCCTGACTGCACAGCACATTGGGGAAAAAACAAGTTGTGGAATAAAAGATTGAGCAGGGAAGATGGGATGGAAAAAATGTCTTGTTTGGCATTTCTGTGTCTCAGAAGCTCTGGCAGTAAGCTGCTCTATAAAGGGTCATTTGTGCATGCAGTCATTAAATGTTCCTCTCAACCCTAACACTGCTAATGCCAGGGTAGCTTTGTTTTCAGATAACCTGCAGCTCAGTACACTTTGTTAGTTCTTAGTGTCATGTGCTTATAGCTCAGCAATTTTCCCAAAAGCTTTATAAGGAGAACAGAAAAGTACAAACGACCCTGTACACAGTACACCTGCGCACAGAGCTGTATTATGGAGTGATGTAGTAAAACACTTTGACATGTTAAGTAAGAAAATGAGCTGTGCTGATCTGTCTATGTGTGAGATGAAAAGAGGACGTGTAGAAGGTCACTGCTCAGACAGGGTGTGTGTGACACGGGGAAGTCCTGGATGTGCCAACAAGAAGGGAAATGTGAGCCTGCATGTGAATGTGTGGAAGTGTATTCAATTCAATTCAATTTTATTAATATAGCTCCAAACCACAACAAACAGTCACCTCAAGGCGCTTTGTATTGTGGGTAAAGACCCTACAATAATACAGAGAAAACCCAACAGTCAAAATGACCCCCTATGAGCAGCACTTGGTGACAGTGGGAAGGAAAAACTCCCTTTTAACAGGAAGAAACCTCCAGCAGAACCAGGCTCAGGGAGGGGGGGTCATCTGCTGAGGGGGGAGAGAGACAGATAATAACTAATGATTAAATGCAGAGAGAAGTGTATGTGGAAAGATGTGTGGCTCAGAAAACAGGAGTAAGAAAGACAGAGAGAGCTAGAAGGGGGGAAAGGTAATGCATATGGACAAAAGCATACAAACAGGAGCTGTTTAGGAAGGTTCAGCCTTCTTCCTCTTGCATCCCGTGGATGGAGTAGAGAGCAACAGCTGAAGAAGGATTTTGGAGTTCAGTTATAAATTTCAGCGACAAGTGCCAGAGGATTAACCACAGTGGACTCATGAATTGGGGTTATAGTTTTTGGCTTTTCCTCTGGTCACTTTTGCCGTGTTGGAGTTAACCTGAATGGAGTTGAGGGATCTTGTACTTGCACTTCCCTATTTAGATTCTCTCAGGCATAAGGGAACTATGCTGTGGGCCCCAGCGTGAACTCTCTTCTCTCTCAGTATGGCTGAAGATCAGTATCAGAATTCAGCATAGAGTAGGTTAGTTTTTTGCTTTATCCCTGCTAAATTGCTTGAATAAATTATCCTGCATTTGAAAGTTTCGATTGTGGACATTGCCTTTTTGACTCTTCGCCAAACAGTAAAGAAGACCTTGTGGATAAGTATGATATCTCTTCAATGGTTCTTACAGGTTACGCTAGCCCTTAAAATGAACAGATCCCTGGGGCCGATTCATTTCCTGGCCACTAAATTATAGCTTAGCCAATTACCAAAGGCAAGGATCCAGAGGAGAACTGCTGTTAACAGGTGTAACTGAAACATTTCACTCGATCTGCAAGGTTACTCAGGCAGTGGTTTTACTCAGAGAGGGGAAGGGGCAGTCAGAGCTCCTCACAACCGGCTAAGTCACTTCCTGCATTACCTGTTGGGGAATAGTTTGGAATCAGGAACTCTGATCCTTTAAAGCCAGGCCAAACTTCCTGTACAGGAGTAACTGGCCAATCCACACACTTATAAAATCCAAGGGTCCAAGATGATGCCTGTTTTTTCAGTGAACCAACAGCAATAAGCCCAAAATATTTAATTTACAAAGACTACATGTAGATAGAAGATTATCACTCTGAAATGTCTGGAACCCAAAAGAAATTGCTAAAAATGTCTCACGTCTGTCTAATCAAGTGTGTGATCAATACTGACTCTGTTAGTAATTACAGTTGCATTTATATACTGTAGAACATAACCATCTGGTGTCTCCACAGTCTTAACTGATCTGTGCTAGTTTATTTTACAATAGCACAGCAGACTCTCTCTCTCCCTCTTGTTTTTACTGATGTGCTGTTTCACCTTGTAGAATTGCCTAAGTTCATCCTCCTCTCTGTTCAATATTTGGTTAACAGTGCTGCGCAGAAATCGACCCCCCCTGTTGTTGATATTTATACAAGAAGTGGAGGCCCGTGCCAGCTGCATTGATACTTCAGGGTCTTGTGTTAGACAAAGTCACCTGAAATTACTGTGTTGGTTTGTTCTAAAAACTTAAATAATCGTCATTTCTAGTTTCAAGCTTCAGAGAAAAAACAAGCATTCAAAAAAATGAAACAACAGAAAAGAAAAAAATTAGCATTTGAATGAGATGCACACTGAGAATGAACAAAAAGAGAATAAAACACAATGAATAAAGTCTCAGTCACTATGTTTAAAGTAGTTTGTGTTTATTTAATAGAAAAAAGAATATTGTACTTATAAATATACATTGATTAATATGCAATTACATTTTCCAATAAATTGATGCATTATGATCAAATAAAAATAAATCCATTAGAAATACATAGACACATATGCCAGTTTGTGGAAGCTGCCATGTTGCACCACCATCTTGAATACAGTGGCCAAGATGGCCGTCGCTGTTCTGCCTAATCATATTTTATGTATGTGACTAAAGACACATAGGGCAAAGGTGGAGAAGAGAACTCGTAGGCATCTGCATTTTTTTCTCACAGTTACTTATCATACAGATTAGACATGCCACCTTCCTCTCTCCGGACAGTTGACAACGAGCTGCCAATGAGCTAACATTGTGCCAGATGATGTTAGGCGTGTCCTAAAAATCACAGTTTCCCTCTAAGAAATAGTTTGATTTCATTCTCACATCATATAAGTTTTTCTTTGTGTCCAACAACGTTAGAGCCACTTCAAAGAGAGTTTCACTAATGCCAGCTAATGGGAAAGCTCACCGACAGAAATGTTCCAGATATCATCAACTACTGACCTCAGTGTTGCTGTCATTGGACAGAAGTGAGCTTCTCTGACTCATCAGCTCATATGGGACTCCTTTCAGTTTAACAGTGTCCTCCAAAGTAAATAGATGTGGACACACATATATAACTGATAGCCTACACTCACTGCAGATCAGTGTTGTCTAGAGTTGTTTGTCCTACAGGGGCCACTGTAGCATTTTGTTTTTTCACTTACCCAGTGACACAGGGAGTCAAGCCCGTAGCGGGCTCTCACTTCTGATATCATGCAGTTGGCAGTTGCTGGGTGTGACTCCGGGGACAGTGGCACATGGGGAGTCTGACTGGGGCGGTACACCTGTCAAACTATAATACAGGTGTCCTAAGGGGAGCTCAGGGCGGGCAGAAACCTCTGGAGGAGCAGGAGGGCAAAAGCTTGCTTGATCTTGATTTTCATTATGAACACAGACTGTGAAAGTGGGGCCTCACGATGCTTCGGACTTTTTGGGTTTCAAGCAGGAGGTGTCAGAAAAGTTACCACAGGGATAACTGACTTGTGGTGGCCAAACAATTATAGCAGTGTCACTTTTTGATCACTCAATGTCGGCTCTTCCTACTAGTGTTGGATTGTTCACCAAGACTTGGAAACCCCTGGGTGTAGACCATCATGAGACAGGTTAATTTTACCCTGCTGATGAGGTGTTGTTGTAACCGTAAGCCTGCTCAGTACGACAGGAACCACAGGTTCAGACATTTGGTACAGTATGTGCTTGGCCAAGGAGCCAATGGTGTGAAGATCTGTGACCATGTGGGATCTGTGGGATCATGTCTGAACATCTCTACATAGGCAGAATCCTACCTTGACGCAGTGAGACTGTAGCACAGTGGATCTTCGGTTGGTCTCGGATATCTGGTCCGCCTGGGCCGGTGAAGGAGAGCCATTTGTGACTGGGCTGGGGTACGGCCGGACGACAGTCGCCCCTCTCCAGTCTCGCAGCGATGTTTGTGGAGAACCTGGTGCTAAATACGACCTGACGTTCACCTGACCTGTGAACGACCTGACTCTGGGTCAGGGTCTTGTGCGCACTGACATTTAGTGGTGAGAGTTTGCACACTGTAACTTTCAGTTGCTGTTATCCTCTCATGGTTATGAGAAGTTTAAAAGTTTTATGGAAAGACAGCTGAGAAAGACTGACATATTCAAAACTTTAATTTCAATGCACAAAGGTGGAGGGGTCAGTTTTAATAGGTATCACAAGATCAGAGATGCATTCCACAGAAGAAGCAGCTGCACAAAGTTATGCCCAAGGAATGTGAATATTTGTGATAAGAAAAAAAACAGGATATAGGTGAAAAAAAAGCAATGGTTTCAAAGCCTAAAAGATAATGATGAAGGTGACATGCCAGAAATTTTAATTAAATTTCCATAATGGTTTTCATCCCATAATGGTTTCTTCCTACAAAGCAGTTACTTTGAATGCCTGGGGGTTTGTGGTCTCTCCACTTCTAATACCGATACAACTAGTCTGATTACATTTTGTGCTCCTTTCCTCTTTTCACTTCTCCTGCTCAGTAAACTGTGTTGACTCCATATCAACTTTTGGAATTTAGCATAGGATAAACATCAAAGTACCTTTTTTATGTGTCATGAATGCATAGAGTAAATCTTCAGGTTGTTACTGTAGATCCCACAGGTTTCTCTGTGACAGCTTCTCCGTTTCATAGGGTCCTGGTCACTTCTGTTGGTGGAGTATTACCCCAGCCAATTTCAGGTGACGCTACTTAAAGCTGTGGCAGGGTGACTCGCCTGGCTTCTAACCTCCGTTAATCCTGACGCCTGCCCCGCTTCCTCCTATCCCCCAGTATCACCCGTCAGGGAGGCCTCCTGCAGCGGTGTATGAGGTTCGGTCCCGTCAGTTTTGGAGGTTCACCCTTTTGATCAGTGCACTTGGAAATGAGCCAGGTCAGATTTTATCGGCTCGGACAGCGAGCCCAAGTAAAGTTTAAGTGGATTCAAGACTAGTGTGACCAAAACAGAGCTAGATGTTAGAGCTTAACTTGCCTAGAGTTTTACTATGGCATGAGACTTAAATGTACCAAAAATGGGGAAATAATTCTCAATAGAACTATACTGACTTTTTAGAGTCAAATTTTATTTATGCAGGTTCAGCTCAAGCAGTTTCAATTAGCTCAAAATCAATTCTCAATCAATTCTTAAAATTCAGTAATCATCTTAAAATTCAGAACTCAAAATCAATACGATCAATCATAGAGCCTAATTTTCTAAATCACTTGATCTTAATCAAAATGTATACTTATGAGCTGGGTTGAGGAAGAAGGGGAAAGATGAAAATGTCCAATTTTGTCCATTAATCCTTTTGGAAGAAAAGACTTCGAGCGGGTGCCTGGCCAGAAGCGACCACACCCAAAGCCTAGTCCGTTACTGCCTCAGTGAAGGAAAAGGAAAGGTTCAAAAGGAAGATGTTCTCTGTCCTTCTGTTAACTGTCCTCTTTATAATCCTTGCTGTTGCGCAGATGTCCTCTTTAAACTCCAAAAGATAGAAATCTGACAGCAAAGGTACATCCAATCTTCAACTGGAAAGCAGGCAGAACGCACACAGAACTGTCCAAAGTCGAATTAAAAATCCTGCAGGTGGTTTGGCTCGATCCTCTCTGCAGTTCAGTCCTGGTGCCAGGAGGAAACTCCT